>KZ269992.1:832875-967505 GCA_002249935.1 Onchocerca flexuosa | reverse complement strand
GAGGAATCATATACAAGTCAGTCGACACTATTGTGGAAGTAGATGAAGCTGTTCATCTAACATACCAATTTCCGATTACAGCACAGGTGGCATTAGTGAATTCAAAAATTTTGTCATATAATTAACAGCTTCATCTACTTCCACAATAGTGTCGACTGACTTGTATATGATTCCTCATTTTAAATGTTAGACTGAATAATATTGTAAAGTTCGTCGAATGTCTTAGTTCTTGGCCGCAAGAATAGTCCATTCATTCAGCCAATCGTGATTCTTATAATTGGTTTGAATATCGGGAAATATTTTTTTAACCAATTCTTCTTTTGACAGTGCTAAATTGCAGAAGTTAGGCAATGAAATTTGTCCTGTGGTCAATCAACTTGGCGCCTCTCCGTTCCCAATTTCCAGGAATTGATGTGAGAATATTCCAGCTGATCAATCGTTTTGCAGCTAAATATGCATATTGGTAGCTAATTTTAACGTCTTTACGTGTCACTACGAAGTAAAGTATTTTAGTAAGCATTTATTTTGTTCGTTGGTATCGACTGAGGAATTGCAGGTAATATTTGTCTGAAATCTCTTCCAAGCAATATTAATATGTTTCCAAATGGTCTGGTATTTTCACACAAATCTTGCAATGATCGACCAAGAGCTTCGACCGATTTTTTGTGCGCCATTGTACATTCGTCCCAAACAATAAGTTTGCATTTTTGCAATACTTTTCCCATATTGCTTGCTTTGAAAACATTGCATGTACTGCATGCTCAATGGCATTTTCGAAGCGAAATGAGCAGTTCTTCCATTTGATAGCAATGTTGCAGCTATTCCCGACGATGCAAGAGCTCAGGTTTAGGATCGATTTGTTGCCAGAATCAATCTAATTAGGAGCGTTTTAACAATTCCTCCTGACTCATCTAAAAAGATTTCTCCAACTCCCTTACTGAGAGTTTGCATAATTTGATCGCAAATGCTTTTTTGCTCAAACATTAGCTTAGGAATATTTAATTTGACATGTGACAAAAGATCAGTTGTGTTGTGATTTTTTTCGCGACGCAATTTTACATCGAGCGAAGGAGCAACAGATCGATTCGGTGATGACATTCCCAATTGATTGAAAACTTTGTTCGCGATTTGTAAGCAAACGTTATAGATAGATGGGTAGATAAAAATAAACAAATAAAGATATAATATGAATAAAATTTAAAAAAAAAAAGAATTAGTATCAATTGTATTAAATTATAAGTCACCAATACTTCTGATAGATTTGAATATTTAATCTATAGAAAAATGAGGAAAGTTATAAGTTAATATTTTAACATTAAATTTACATCAAATTAAGTTAAATCAAAATTAAGTCGGAGAAGATTAACTGAGCAAAAAGACTGATCCTGAGAAATATTTAGATTCAATGTAATAAAGTTTCTTTAGATTAAATTCATGCCTTTTTTCAAACAAATTAAGCTAACAATTTTTAAAAAAAAGAATTTCAATTTCAAATTTTAACAGGTATTTTAATTTTCTTTTTCACATTTGTTACAAAAGCAAAATTTTTTTTTTATATGCCATATCAGAAAGCATTTAATTCTTTGTATCATTTTTTCTTCTTTTCCTGGATAAATCCACGTAACGTCATAAGCATAGCAACAGAGAGAGAGAGAGAGAAAGATGCGAGGTATAAGGAGAATGAGGGAAAAAAAGAAAGGCGGGTTATTATTATTATTATTATTAATTATTATCATTAATTATCATTATTATTATTGTTATTATTCTTATTATTAGAGAAATAGGAGAAAGAAGGGGAGTGAGGGAAAAAAAGGAAGATTTATCATTTTTACTATTAGAGAGATAAGATAAAGAAGGAGAATCAGAGAGAAAAAGGAAGGCGGGGTCAATAAACTCCGCCTTCTCACGTACTTTTAGTTGTTACGCACGTAACACGTGAAATGAAGTAAGTATGTTTATCTAAGAGCACTCTCCCACCCGAATGGAAACTTATGCCAAAATTTGAAAAAAATCGGTAGAGAACTTGAGGAACCCATTGCGTTGTAACAGGAGGCATTTACAGTTTTATTTATATAGATATAGATTCAATTTCAAAGGAGGGATCGTAGAATCAGAAGAAAAAAACCATCGCAAAGGTTACAACTTGCATCAACGCGAGTTTTAAACTCATAAATGTAAGTCGTTTCAGCAAATGACTGAAATTATTTATAATCAGTCGAATTTTCCTTTCGTCACAACGACTGTTCGAATTCTCAAGTTCATCAAAACAACTACGAAAGGAAAATTCGAGTGGTTACAAATACTATCAACTGAGAAGAAAAAATTCATGAGATTCATAACGAAAACTACAAACTGGCTACAACGTGGCAGAATGGATATTAATCAAACAAATAGAAGCTGAAGGAAAAGAAGAAGAAAAGAAGAAATCGACTTTGTGTCGTGATGATCAAAATTTGTGGAGATCCGAATCGATTTATAATTTGGATTGCAGTTCTTCCACTAGATTAACAATAGCTTTTATTTGATTTATACGATATTATAAATAATATCTTACCTTACAATGATGAACAATGAAAAGGAACAATACACGATGAATATAAGGAATACTACTAAGGGCCTTCTGTTGAATTGTCGCTTTTGTCGATCAGGGTTGTCGATTTGTGATGTTGAAACGTTGGTTGTGAATTGTCGAAAAGTCGAACTGATGCAGAGAGTTGTAGAAAATTATTTCTCTCCATAACTGAACTTATTGCCAAACAAGTGTCCTGATTCTTCAAAATCTGATCCTTATATATCCTTCCGGGGCTCCTTCTTTCTTGATCTGCGATTCGTTGCCACATTATTGGTCGAATTCGCCTCATTTTTCTTTTGATCGAGCATTTCAGCGGTAAACATGTCTATCATTTCGAAAACACATTTATCTTTATTATTTAATATGTTCTCCCTTTTGGCGGTAAACATGATTATTATTTTGGTGGGAAATTTGTTTTTCCTTTTGTTTAGTTTTTGAAGAGAAACATATTTACATGCTCTTTTTGAAATTTATTACTCCTTGGTGATTATAATTTTCAGACTTTTTCGACAAGTTCTAAGGAGATAAGACTGCCAGGGCAAAAAAAAAAAAAAAAATATTTCCTATTGTTTTTCTCTCATTTTTTTTCCTATTGTTTTTCCCTCATTTTTTCCTATTGTTTTTCTCTCATTTCCTATTGTTTTTCTTTCATTTTTTGATTAAAATGTGAGGCCGGACGAAATTGATCGCTATTTCAAATTTAGATACTTTATCTGTTTAATGAGCGAAGCAAAAAATTTTAATTTTTTATTCGATCCAAATTTTTACTGGATGTTGAGTTCATTCTCAGTGCTTGGTTGAGATCAACGGAACATGAAGTAGTTAACCGCATCGACAGACGTCTTGATTTGGCAACAAATCTCGAAATAGAAACCGCGGAAGAACTCCAGGTCATTTCTCCAGATTTCCAAATTTCGGAATGAAAATCATGAAATTTTAAAATCATGAAAATAACAAGTTTCATGCTACTTTGTCGTTTCAGATGGAATTCTTATAAAATGGCTGATAGTACTGATAAATTTTTTCAAATACTGAGCGGTCACAACCAGTAATTTATAAATTTTTATTCTATAAACATTAATCACTTTAAATTTTAAAAATATTTCAGATCCAGAATTATGGAGTTGGTGGCCATTACGAATCTCATTTAGACTGTGCCAGAGTAAGTGTTATCTATACTGCTATTCTACGTTTTATCATTATTGTGTGTTATGCATTATTGCGATTTCTTTAAGTTTTTCGTTCAAAATGCATTTCGAGTGAGAAACATTAAGAATAAGGTTAATGGAAACAATATGACTTTCAAAAATAAATGCTGTTTAACACATATTATTAAAATGCGTTTGGATATGCATACATGGCTAAAACTTATCATTTGAGACTTTCTTGATTAGTTCATTATTTTTAGAATGGAGATCAGTCTGCTTATAAAGAATTGGGAACTGGGAATCGAATAGCTACAGTTTTAATCTACGTATTCGTTTATTTCCATTCTATTTATTTCCGAATTGAATAATTCATTTTTTTTTATTGAAAGTGTTTGTTCAAACAATTATTTTCATTTGATTACAGATGACTGAACCGGAAATCAAAGGTGGAACAGTATTTATCGACTTGAAAATATCAATACCGTGTATCAAGGTGAACTGTTAGATATTAAATACTAGATACCAATCAAATAGGTGCTGTTATCGCACAAGTTTTCTCTTGATGATTTTTGCAGAGAAATAGAAAATTAGTTCGAATTCTACTTCATTATTTGCTTAACCGATTTTTTCTATGTAGCAGGTTGAAAAAGAGAAGAAAATTTGTGCGACAAATGGGCAGAATCAGTCGAAATGCTTGTCCATTTAAAAATTTTTAAAATTTATGCAGAATTCCGAAAAATTTGCTCGAATATAAAAAAAGTGGTATTAATTGTGCTTGAATGTAGTTTACTTTGCGATTGCTTAGTTAATATATTGTGTGGATTTTGCAGAATGCGGCACTATTTTGGTATAATTTGATGCGTAGTGGTGAAGTGGATATGCGCACTTTACATGCTGCATGTCCGGTATTAACCGGAATTAAATGGACAGCCAACAAATGGTTTCATGAACGAGGACAGGAATGGCGTCGACCGTGTGATTTGGATCAAATCGAGCAGGAACGATATGTTGGTGATTTAGGAGCTCCCGAACCGAAACATCATTTAAATATTAGATCAAAAGCCAGGAAACTAAAAGAAATGAAAAATAAAAACTGAAATTTTGGACATCCAAACGGAAGAGAACCAAGAATTGTGGAATCTCAAAAAATAAGTGTTTTAATTCTTATAAGATTCGTATAAATGTAGTTTAATAAGAGATTGAAACATTTGTGTGACAAAGATTCTTTTATTAAGGCCTTAATAGAAATAAAAAGCCAGTTTAATGTCTATTTAGCCGTGTATTTTGTCTTTGTCGCATGTCTTCCCATTTTCATCTATGTTTCAATCAGTTTACAAATTTATAATTATTTACCAAACGCCTTGTTTCTTTCAACTTTATTTTTAATTATTATTGTTGATAACTTCTAATCGGAGAGGCAAATATACCTGATTTAATGCAATGACTACTCAGAAATTTTTTGCTTCAATTGCAGCATGGTCAGAACTCCGAAGTATGAGTACTTCATTTATATAATCTAAAAATTTTTTCATTATAGATGGACCAATCTTATCGAAGAGTTTATCCCGAATTTCTTTAATTTGAAAAGGATTGTTAGGCTTCTGATCAATCTAGCTTTATTAATAGATGTTTTTTATAAAAATTGGATTCGATCCTTCAAATATCGTTCATGATTCTAACATTTCATAATCCATCTTTTGACATTGATCGTCTTTGGACTTTAAGCATCGAGTGAAGCTTGTCGACTTAATCTATTATAATGTGGACTATCGGAGCGGAAATATGATGTGGAAGAGATCAGTTCTGGAGTTTGGATGCAACTTTGCACTAGGATATTGCATCAGTGTCCACTCGTTCAACCTCTATCATTTCCTCTGGGACTAATAGGTCATTCTGTGCCATTTAATCATCGCCTTGCTCTGTGTAAATGAGATTCTCAAAAATTATGCGTACTTTTTTTTCTTAATTTTCATTTTTCAAACGATCTTCTAAAGATAAAACTGCAGACTAGCAAGATGATGAATACTATTTTGATTTCGCTAAGTTTTTATTTCGAAAGCAAAGTCTCAAAGATTCGATCAAGCAAATTCATCATAGTGCAGAAGTGCCAACGACTGATAGCTTTAAGTATTACTTGGATAAGAAATACTACACCTGCTTATCTAAGACCATATTCAAAATAGTCTGAAAACATAATGCTTAACCTTTTTCAGAGCAATCACTATGTAAGCAAGCCTTGATGATTCGCTGTAGTTTAATAAGTTTGAGAAATTTCGCTTTCCATTGGTTCAAATAAAATGATAAATTAGCTTGATTTCTAACTAGTTCAGTTTTATTCAATACGCCAGTTCTCGAGAATTATTTATCACAATTAATTTTTTATGTCCAAAATGTCATAATATTTTTGGTGGCAATTTTACCGTTAAAATTTAACAAACATACTCTTGAAATATAGTTTTGTCTTGTCTTGAAATCTGGTATGGAAATTTTAAAATAATGAAAATGTTGGCGATATTAGATTGTTGTAACATACAATTTTTCATTTTCATTAAATACTTGCCTTTTTTTTTTTTTTTTTTTTTTGTTGCAAATCATTTATTAATTTTATTGAATTTATCAACTTCATTGAAAGGTGGAGCAAAGGAAAAGAAAGATTAAACAATATACTCCTCTAGAAAAGCTTAGATTCATGACTTGCAGTTTAATAATTTGCAGTCGCCTATGTCTGGATCCGTGGTTTTAACTGGTTTGCTTATTAAAATGGGAGGATACGGATTTTTAAGATTGTTTATTCCAATGCTTTCCCGGGCAAGTTTATATTTTTCAAATTTCGTTTTATCAGTTGAATAAATATATTAAAATGTGTCATAGAAGATTATGCGTTGAATAAAAATTAAGTAAACCCCAGTATATACAAAAACATAGATTCGAACTGACCAAAAGCTCTTCACAATACGTCAAACTGTTAGCACGAATTTCACTCAATTTCTTTTGACACTTATAGCCGGATTGTGCCTTCTGATAACCAATGCCTCTTTATCATCGCTTCAATTCCGACATCATTTTTGTCCATCTCTTCTCTGTTTAGTTTGAAATTCCATTTGAATGTATGAAGGGGAATGCACATCATTCAATTATTATGAATGTAAAAATCGTTGGTTTCACCACAGTGTACGTACAGAAAGCACATCAATATTTTCCTTCCACTGGAAAGTATCATTTATAGTGGAATGTTTCTAATTCCGACCACATCTTGAAATGATAATTATGCTGTCATTTGGCGCCCATATTGCAATAATACAGGATAAAAAACAGTGAACCAATTGTAGCACTTTTGGCGATAAAGCAAAGCATTACGAATCATTATTAAGTTCTTGATAAGCAAACATTCAAATGATATTTCAATCTCATAAGTATATTTTTCCTGACTCTCTTTTTATCATTAATGAAGATAACAGTGATGATCAAGTGATAATTCTAATATTTTAAGTAAGTTGAATAAATTTCATACGGTTATTGGGTTAATAAATTTTAAAAAAGACCGAAGCTGTCATATAATCGAACGACTGTGGTATATCACATCGGGAAGGATTTGAAAAGGTCATAAATGTGACGGTAAGGAAGTGAAGATGGCGCTTGCTGAAATTTCTTCCCCTCAAAAGACAGAATCATTAATTGCTGGTGGAAGACAAATGGTTCAAGTTTTGGTTGCGAAGAAATGAAATAACTGCCTGGAACCAGTTCTCCTCAAACGATATATCGCTGATCACCATTCTCTTTCTTTGTCTGCTTTGATTTCGAACTCATTTATTTATTTCTATCATTTGGAAACTTCAAAATCTGAGCAACTTTTGACGTAAATTAGACTCATGAATCGGATTTTAATTTTTTTTTTCTTGTTTTAATTATTTTGACTCACTGCTTGTATTATGCACAAAAAAGAGGAAAGTCGATGCTTACAAAGTTGGGGAAAATTACTTACTTTAAAATGTAACTTCCGAAATTCATCATGCTCCAAATCTTTAGCTACCATATGAGTTGGGTCGTGCAAACATAATTCCCTCAACGTAAGCGGCAGCAATTTTTTGATGAAATATCGTGTCTCGACTATTTCTGATTCATAAACACACACGCAGAGATATTTGACGGTAAGTTGTTGCAACATTCGACATTCATGATACAGTGGTTTACTGCTCAGTGATAGAAGTGATGGTGGTAATGTCAGTTTACTCAGGCACTTTAAATTGCCTTAAATTTAAGTTCTGATGATTAACTTCTAGTTATTCATGCATAATTTGACTGACTCATGCAATTTTTGCCAAGTAATGGATCACTGAGTATTGCAAGCATAACTGCTGAAATAAGCAAGATTCAATAATTGACATTTCATGAATGTTCATTTCTTTTTCGTTGCGAGCAATGTTTTTATGATGCAATTTGTATTATATACTTTAAGTGATACCTGGTGATGAGTGCACAATTGTTACATCGATCTTTCATCTCTCCTTTTTATCAGTTTGATAACTTACATGCATTACTTTAATTCTAACTTACACAGTGCCTTCAAATAGACAGCACCATCAGGTGTATGTACCAGGGTACCCATAAGACATAAATATTTCAATGAATTTGAATATTTGTTGGAGATCGTTTCCATAGCTGCTGCGGTCAATGATACGCCCTGTAAGATTACGGCTATTGGTGCTACTTCACTTCAAAAATTAGTTTCATATTAATATTTGACGTTTTGCAATTTATCGCAATTTTATTTCCCTGATCATATCAGAACATCATGTGATAAAATCTTTTTCATCTTTATTATTAAAGTAACAGGCCTAATTAATATATATTTCTAGAAAATTTTTATTCTTCAGGATTCTTCCTGTAACCTGTAATTTTAACATCTTGATGGCGTCTGATTGCAATTTTCGTGTATGTTCTGCGTGCATTATATTCGTTGCTTTGCGTGGAGTATCAAATCGTTTCAAAATGCGTAATATGATTAATTTTTTGATTGAAAATATTGCTTTGATTTTGTCATGCAAATTCGATTCTCTGCAAAGGAAAAATCAATCAAATATTGTTATAAGATTGCTATTTCTTGAGTTTCGCGAAATCCAATTTGGAAATCTGATCACAGCATAAAAGCACTTACGATTCGGCAATATCGAAGTATAGGAAAGTGACGTAAAGATGATTCGGCGATTACATTGTAGCCGTTGAATCATCTTCTTCATGAACATTAGTGCTTAATGATGTTACACATGCAGTTGTATTACAATTCAGGAAGTGCATTGCAATGAAATGACGCACAATTTGAGTGATTCGTTTGGTATAGTATATGATTTGGATGATTCGGTTACAAATTAATGTATAGGTGACTCTCACTTATCAAAAATATCACACGGTAGAGTAAGTTCTCGAAGATTTGATAAATAGCTGAACGCTGTTTCGGGAATAGTGCGAATATGGTCCACACTGCTGATCACAAGCTTTTGTATAAACGGAGAACTGCGGAGTGCGCTTGCTAGCTTATTAACGTCCTGAATAGATTATTTCGGTGGATCTTTTCCGGCAAGCCTTCATTGACTTTTATAATAGCGGGCATCTTTGATTAAAAGATGCAGCCATACACAAAACTGTCAGGAGTGAAATGTAAACTGTAGGGAATGAATAGCAGCAGGTGTTACTAAAACTTACCGATTGACTTTTCCCAGTCATATCTCCAGTGCTATGTACTTCGAGTATACAACGATCAGAAGCAAGAACAATGCCTACTTTATGTGCCGTAATGCGATTGATGTCGCTCCACTGTAAAAGTCCTAGCGACATGGTAATTGCTTGATGAGCTGACAACTATATTTTTCATGTTTCTTTTCTATTTTACAAATTTTGAACTCATTTTGGTGATTCAAACTAAAATTTAAAGCCCCTTATGGCCAAATTAGCACCATCGGAGAGTAACAAACCGGGTGTAATAAATTATATAAGCGTTTATTAATAGTGGAGAATCGAGCTCTTTCTTTAGGAGCAAGCTGTTCAAATATTTCTACAATTGTCTCATCTGACAACGCTCCTAAGGATTCTCTGATGAGCACTTTTTTATCACCACCGTTCAGCTTCATTATACAAAACAACAATGGAAATTTGAAACTATCGAATACTTTAAGCACTCAATGATAGCCACCCTTCTCTCGTTTTTATTTTGAAAAGAATATAATTCAATCTAAAATTCACATGTCCATTTAGAGGGATTAAAATTAACAACACAGCATGAATCTTGTATTCTTATAATCGAACTATAATTGTCCTTACTGCAACCGAATTATTATAGTATTATAGTATTAACTACTTATCATGAAAGAAAAAGTTTTTTAATGAGCATAAAATATTAAATACCATTTAAATGCAGTGACAGAAAGCAGTTGAATATATGTATAAGATCTGTGATGCTCAGAACGTAGTCTTCAAGAATTCCCAAGTTGCTTTAAATCTTGAGCAAAATGCGCTGTACTTATGAGAATTTTTTGCCTCCGCACAGATGATTTTGTTACTTTTCCTCTCGTATGCTTTAATAGTGCACAAATACGATTGCTATGAATAAGTTTCAAAAAATACGCACATTCACACATTTATGGATGAGGAAACTTAAATTTCCCATATCTGACAAAGCGTAGAGTTCTAGTTATTATATTTCTCCTATTTTCTATAAATATTTTATCATGAGAAGGTATAAGTAAACTATTTCCCATCTAAACATCTATTTTGGTATTACGATCATTCAGAAATCTCTTGTTACAGCATAGCTCGAATCACCGAAGTATGATTACCTCAGTTAGATATTTCATTTAAGAGAAAAATAAAGCTTAAGATTTTACAGTTTCGCTGCAATTGCTCTTCATCCAATAAATCTTATTTTGCCCATTATTTTGTATGCAGGATGCAAGTACACTTGAGAATAATGCTTAGGAGTCGGTTTTTTCAAAATCGAATCTCCAAGAATCAATTAAATGTGCCTTGTGTTTTCTTTCCAATGAATATTATTTAAATATTAAGTTGGAGCTAAGTTGTATAAAAGGAAAATAATTACATTTTTAAAAAAATGAAAAAATAAAATTATACGGAGGCTTTGCATGAAATTTGCAGAAATTAGGTCATGCGCAGAGCTAAACGATAGGATGGCGACAATGGACACTCCAGTTTCTTTTTCCATTACTTCTTCTATTTAATGTTTTATTTTCTATGCCATCAGTATTAATGCTTCGTCTTCTTTTTGATATCTGTCTGTCAAAATTGCATGTTATAATATTAAAGTTATAATATTTGGATTTCAAATTTGCTAGAATTCTAATTTGCTAAAGTCTATGAAGAAATGAAATGGGACTGAAGCCGTATGCCTCAGAATTATATGATATTTCCATAGTATTTCTACTCCTACATTCACTAGTTGTTGTAATAAATCGACGAATGAAATGAAAGAAATAAAACAGTCAGAAATCATCAAAAATTTTCGCCGAACTTAAACAGTGCGCCTCATGACAAGATTGGAGTGTATCATGCGGAAAAAGACAATCAATAAATGGAGTATTGTCGCACGTCGTTAATGAAACTGTAGAAATAGTTGGGAAGGAATCTTTAATTCTTAAAGAGGCAAGCTGCTTCAACTGCTGCCATTACTGCTACCAGAGACCATCAAATTCCACAGCTAACTGCTACTCTGCAGTTATCTATAGGAAAAAAAAGTCAGGAGAAATACAATCAATCCCTGTTGCTCTTCCTTTCAACACTTTCAAACCCTTCAGTTTCTCTCTCTCTTTCTCTCTCTCTCTCTCAAATTTCATCTTTTCTTCAGATTTGCATTGATTTAATTAGCTCTCTTGACCTGAAACTTGAATATCTTAATTGAACAATTCGCTTCAAATTTTTGTTTATAATGATTTGACCATCTGCAGAAGTTTCAGTTATGATTTGTCTCTCTCCAGATTTGCAACTGAAATTACTTCCTGACTTTTGCGCTCTTAAGTAGGGTAATTATATGACTTTTACGTAACATTCAAGGTTTTAGCTTTTCGTCAGAGAAGAGGCTAAACATGCAAGTATAATATCATTTGATACAAACCCTCCATTTAATAGGAATTTTGCAATCGCCCTCACTTCCATTGAACAAAACAGCAATCCTATCAGGAGAGTAGAGTTGAAACACTGTTGAAGCACATTGAGCATCTGAAGCACATTGAGGCATCTGAAGCACATTGAGCATCTGAAGCACATTGAGGCATCTAAAACAAACTGAAGCGAACAAATGTAATTGAATGAATCAAATGTTAGTGTTTTACGAGAGCCGCATTATTTCCTTTGTTACAATAAAGCTTCGAGAAAGGACATTCTCAGTACCCAATATACTCCATGTTTTATGGAGCCAGCGATGCTTACTGCCGTATTATTAGTCTTGGCACTGCAAAATGTTGCACAAGGGGATTTATTTACATCGATCGCTGAAATGGAATTACTTCTGGAAGCTGAAAAAGGAATTCCTGA
Organism: Onchocerca flexuosa; assembly: GCA_002249935.1. NCBI lineage: Eukaryota > Metazoa > Nematoda > Chromadorea > Rhabditida > Onchocercidae > Onchocerca > Onchocerca flexuosa. Next base: position 955,247 of record KZ269992.1, on the reverse strand, counting down.
TTTGCTGGATTTGTATATCGAAAGGTTCCAGCAACGTTTGGATGAAATCAAACAGTTTGTTTTATTCATTTTTCTAGAAAAAATTTTTTTAATTTAAATTTTGGCAGAATATTGCGCCATCCAATTAAGATTGAATATTTCTGATGTCGAAATATGTTTCCTTTCTATTTTGATAATCTTTTCAGGTGTATTGTGGATACTGGGCACCATTTATCTCAAATATAAGCCTAGTGGTAACGGGGCTTATAAATTACCTGGAAAATACAAATTCATTTTCGATTTCTGAACTGCGAATTCCTCATATCGCTCATATTTTATTTTTGTTTTCAGGCTTTCATTGGAAAAAAAGCAGCAAAGCAATCGTAGCCTAGGAAATAATATGCGACTGATAACTAATCCAGTCAGTGCTTATCTGCTTATCAAAAAATTGATTGAAGAATGGGATGATATAAAACGATTAGCAGGAAGTGATATTGGTGAAGAATTGCTGAATGAAATTTCTGAATTGCGAGCTATGAATTATGCGAAAAATCCTACTACGGTACTTCTTCTGCATAAATTGATCCTTAATTTATTTCATTCTGTGATATTGACAGATTATTTTGCAATTTTAAATTTGCATGAAAAGAAAAGTTCAAACTACTGCAGTTGTTATTTTTATGAAATTCCGAAGTCTTATTCATATAAAGTAGGTTTTCAGTAGTTTTTAACACAAAATTGAACATATGACCTCCTGTTACCAATGAAGTATATTTTTGAGGAAGATTTGACTGGCGCAGCGATAGCCTTACTTCGACTGCAAGATACCTATCGGTTAAATGTTAAAGAGATAGCTGATGGGAAAATTCTGAATGCTTCTGTCGTTCAGCCGTTTACAGGTTGAAAACAAATACATTATAAAATGAAAACTTTAATTTTTACATTTTGATCACATCTGATCTTCACCTTTAAGAAGCATTTTTTAGTTGTCTGCCAAAGTAGGGTTTAAGAGTTCGATCAAACATCAGATCTTATTTTTGAACTATTTTTAAACTTGAAGACCTTATTTTTAAACAGGATAGAAAAACTTTTGATTATTTGAGAGTGTTTTTCCAATAGCTTTTTTCTTTCGATTATCAAAAGTATTATACGTCAGAAAAATATTTAGTAGGACAATAAATAAGCATATATATATTTTTTTTGTCTCAATTAATATTTTCCTTCAAAATACAAAGAGATTCCGATTCAGGAAGAGCTGTTTTCCTCAAAATTTCCTGTATGACGCGAGAAAAATTAAATAATTTTCCAGCCAAGGATTGTTTTGATATCGGTCGAGCAGCATACAATACGAATGATTATTATCATACCGTAATATGGATGGAGGAGGCACAAGAGCGGTTGCGTAATGAAATGCCGAACGAAACAGTGCAATTAAAGGAAATTTTGGAATATCTGGCTTTTGCGCTGTTCAAACAAGGTAATTTAAAGCGCGCCTTACTACTCACCGAACAACTGCATACAATTGGTAATTTTTTACTTTTTGCGGTATTCGTTGAATTTGATTTTGAGTTTTGAAATAGGATTAGCTGCTTAGAAGTATTAAGGGTATTAATTTGTACTTATAGTTTTTTTAAATCGCTTTTGTCAAACATTAATTAAAATTCAAAGATTATTAAAATGTATTTCGTAGAAATGTAAGCAAAATACAATAAAATTAATACTTTCAATAACAGATCAAAACTTTTTATAATAGGTTAATAAGTAAATTCAAATTGAATTAAATAATTTTTGTTATCTGATGTTCACAATTAAATAAGATTCCTTTTCAGATCCAAATCATCCGCGAGCAAGGAATAATATTAAATGGTATGAGGATATGTTGGCTGAGGAAGGTATGAAGCCGATTGATTATCGACGAAACATCCCTCCGATAACTAATCCTCGGCCCAAGAGTGGCTTGGACAAAAATGAGCATGACATCTACGAAGCTTTATGTAGGAACGAAGTACCTGTGGTAGCTTTTCATATTTTGTTTATTTTTTCAAAAAATATATTTTTTTGAGTATTTTAACAAATAACGCACTGAAAATTTAAAACAGAAAATAGGTGCTGCCGGGCTCTTTCAACAGTGTAATCAAGAGTGAATTAAAGGAGATAGTTAAGTTGCCAATACTCTCAATTTCATTCGGGAAATCGATGATCAGCCGTTATTCGAGTTTTGTCTTTGTGATTGCCTTGATCTCATAAAAAACAAATTGTCCAGACGATAAAAATTTATGCAAAAGGCGAACGATTTTTTTCAAAGACTTTTTTCAATGATCTAAAATTCCAACAAACAAGCCTCTATTCTTGAATCATTACGCTTTCTGGGCAAATAAACGGTGAATTTTTGTTGGTTTCTGAAATTTCTAAATTTTTGTTTGAAAAACTTTGAATTCATCTGTACTTTTTTGTTCATCTTCATTTTTTCACTTTCATTCTTTTGGTTGAAACATAAAAATTTTCAGAGCATTAAAGCAATCTCAAAACTGTATTGCTATTATAAAATGGATCGTCCGTTCTTGCGTTTGGCTCCTTTCAAAATTGAAATTTTGAGATTCAGTCCGCTTGTTGTATTGTTTCTTAATGTTATTTCGGACGAAGAAGTGAAAATGATTCAAATGTTGGCTACACCAAGGGTTATTTTAATAAGCATATTAATGATAGCCTTTTTTATAGCCTTTATTTCCATATAATCCCAATGGATTATTTTTAAAGAATATTTTTTTATAAATCTGTCACAGGAATTCTTAGAATATTTATTTCAAGTTTATCTTTTCTAATTTTTTTTTTTTTTTTGTATTTTAACAGTTGCGAAGAGCTACTGTGCAAAACTCGGTTACTGGTGAACTTGAAACAGCATCATATCGAACAAGTAAGAGGTTAGTTGTAAACTCAGTCACATTCATAGTTCTTAGTTTGTTTTGAGTTTAGAAAAGTAATTAGCAAAGAAAAATGAGTTGATAAAGCTTTCGAAAAGATAAGATGATCATTTAGGGAAACGAAAGGGCACTCATTATCCTCTTCAAACCTCCAAAATTGTAATGTATCCTATTTGAAATGGGCAATAATGAAGCATTATTTTGAATGTTTGGAAGAAATTATAATATTTTGAGTTTTCATTATTTTATGGGATTTCATGAAATTATTTCGACTTCTTTCTTCATATTATTCATTGATAAGAAATATAGTTGAAAAAAAAAAAGCGAACAGCTTCTTCATTTGCTTATAGTGCATGGCTGAAAGACGAGGAGCACGAAATTGTTCATCGAATCAATAGACGAATTGACTTGATGACTAATTTGGAACAAGAAACTTCAGAGGAGTTACAGGTCTGTTATTTTATTTAAAATAAAAACATAAAGTTATATTTTTAATATTTCATGCTTATTACAAAAATTTTTTGCATTGAGCAAATTCATGATTTAATTAATTCCAGATCCCATCTATTTGACTTGTATTTTTTTTTTTTTTTTTTTTTTTGCAAGATCACTATTTATAAATTATGTTTCTCAGCATAATTTGTCTCTGAAGCGAATTCAGACTTTGCAATATTGCTTTGAGATTAATCAAAGTCCACGCTGTTTAATTCTCCTGGCGAAGAACTATGGTCATCGTAGCATTGATGCATTTTTTTTACACAGTAATTTGTATTATTTTGTACTTTTCATAATAAAATAAATAGGTTGGAAATTATGGTATCGGTGGTCATTACGATCCTCATTTTGATTTTGCAAGGGTAAGTTTTGTTATTTTTGATTAATTAAAGGTTTGTTTAAACTTCTCAACACTAATTTATCTTATTTCTTCAATATCGTATTGAGTACTTTATCATACTGAAATAATATCATATTTATCCAGAAAGAGGAGGTGAACGCTTTTCAATCGCTCAATACGGGAAACCGTTTGGCAACATTGTTATTTTATGTAAGTATTTTATTCGTGTTGTAGAAAGGAAACTGAAAAAATAAAGGATGATTATATGCTAATTTATTTATTTTTGTGAAGTTTCTTGAGATTCAAATCTTCTGAATTCTCCTGATTTAGTTTTCATGTATTTCAAATTTTTTTCAAATCTTAAATTTTTTCTCATATTCTCTATTTGCTTTTGGTTTAATTTTCTCGGACTTTCGATTCAACATATAGTCATTGTTGGGAAAGTTTTGCTTTTTAAATGGAAATTTTTTAAAAGAGGAAAGAATTTACAGATGACGCAGCCCGAATCAGGAGGAGCCACTGTATTTACTGAAGTCAAAACAGCAGTTATGCCTTCCAAAGTCAGTTATTTCTAAATAATTTATTAGTGTTACATTTAAACATCTGTCATTTTATCGGAAAATAGCGATCTAAATGGAAAATTGAAGATTAATAACAGACTGAGATTTCTTGAATACAAAATTTTTCTGAATTTCAGACTGTTGAGGTAAATTTCAGTATAAAATTTACTCAAATATATTGATTTCAATCGAATTCTTGAGTTAACGAAAAATTTTTCTTCTTTAGAACGATGCACTATTTTGGTATAATTTATTACGCAGTGGTGATGGTGATTTGAGAACACGTCACGCTGCATGTCCTGTATTAACCGGTACAAAATGGGTTTCAAATAAATGGATACATGAACGTGGCCAAGAATTTCGTAGGCCTTGTGGCTTAAGGCGATCAGTGGAAGAGCGGTTTATAGGCGATTTAGATTCCTGATTATTTTTGGAAATTCAAATGCACTGAAAAAATTAGGGAATAATTCTTATTTATCTGCTTGATAAAGGTCGAATTTTTAATAATTATATTTTATAATTACAATATAATTGTACCAATTACATTGGCATCGCATTATCAAAAAAATATAGCGAAATGCATTTGATTACTATAATTGATTCGTGTGCATATAATGCTTAAAATGTAAATTATGTGCTTTCGAGCTTCTGATTCTTTCAATCTTTCGACTTAATTTCGGTATAATTCTCTATTATAAACTGGAAAAAGATAACTTGAACTAGTTTGTTATTTAATATTTTGCTCAAAAAAAACATTTTTTTTTGTAATAAGGCAAGAGGTCTATCCTTTATTTAAACTCATAAACTCTTTCAGTTGTAATCTTTTCTACATTTTTTATATCATGCTAGCTTAATGATTATATTCATTCTATTGCCTTAAGATTATCAGATATTTATATTTCTGCATAATGGGAAAACCGAAATTATCTTTGTTTTATTATTTAAGTTATTAAGTCCATCAGAACAATTTTATTCATTCGATACACATTTTCACGGCGATAATACCAATAAAGACATTATCATCGTCGTATACAGACGACGATGAACGAGACGGACTCATGATATTAATGTCGTGCTATTTCGCTTCCACTAACATATACAAAGTTTTCAAGGTCTTTTTGAAATTTCCAAGACATTTTTCCTGTTCTAAAATACCATTTTCTCTTCCCACATTCTGATAAAACACTCATCATGACCTTTCCAACTGAAGAAGAATCCCATTGAAAATTTTAGTGCTGTTTAAAATATTTTTGTCAATCTACATTTTTTATAGTAAATGGTAGTTTCCATGCTCCGAAATAATTCAGTGAATATAAGAAGATATCTGAAGGATATACTAACGTCCTAAGAGAATGATTAAAAGTTTTGAGATTAAATGCGACTTACACATCTATTGCGATAATGGATGTGCAACCTAAGATCGGAATCTTTTCCTGCATTTCAATATCATGCTTAATTTTTGAACTGGCAAATTCTGCACAGTGGTAGTTTAATTTTTTCAGCTCTTCTTGAGGTTAGGCATATTTTAAGTTTGTCCAAATTTCAACACTAACGAATGCTATAAATGAAATGTAGAAAGACTTAGCCTCAATTATTTTTCCAGTCTCTTTGTCTATTTCCACTTTTTCAAAAAATCTTGGTAGAAAAGATAAAAGCTAAAGTCTGCATGCAAAGAAATAAAAGAAATAGAATATATGAGAATAAATTATCAAGAAGAAAACAAAGCAAAATTTTCTCATTCCATCACAGTTTACCTTCAGCCATTTCTCATGTGAAACATACTTCAATCAAGTTCAGTAATTTTCACATCAAACTTTGTGTGAAAATAGTAGAAGTAAACATCAATATTTTATGGATGGTAATTAAATTAATATTATTCATTTGTAAAGCATATGAGTAGTGTGCATAATCTTATTTATCTTTTATTTTCATCCATTAACTATTTGCGTAAAATTGATGTTGAGACTAATACACAGTTTCGGGAAATCAGTGTCAAACATTCAATTTCATTGTTAGAGACAAAGAATCGGCAAAACAACAGGATGGCAATCGCACGAAAAGAAGGCACGTCTTGGTTGACACTACTTTAAATCCAATCTATTGCAAAAGCGCTAAATTTTGGTAGCACACTGACTTTACAAATCTGCATTTTTTCTCGATCAGCTCTCAAAGCAATAAAAATTTCGACTGACCAACACTTTGGGCAAGGAATATTTGCTACTAATATCTACTATGAGAAGAATTAACGGATGATATATTGGTCGAGTAATTTTTAACTAAAGCTTATCTCTAATTTATAATACTAACTTCGAATGAAGCCAGAGACCCATATTTAGTCCATTTGCAGCTACGATCAACTACCTATGTCGAAGCAGATCCCGGCGACCCATAATCAATCTCATGTACTGTAACAAGTAATACCGATGTTCTCCATTATTGCCTTGCTAAGTGCTATATCATAGATGCTATTCAATTTATATAAAAACCGCAATATGCTTATCAAAAGAGATACACTTATCGCTTATATCTGGATCAATATTAATATGAAACGTTCAGTGCATTACAGATCCGGATTTAACATTGTTCATATTTGGACTGCGTTAAATCCATTTTTCAGCAACGTGTCAAATTCGATGATTTGTTTGGATTATAAGCAAAGATGGGCGATTTTATGATGTTTACGTTGATAGGATGTTGTGGGTGTCGACAATCATCGATGTCGTAATTTGTCGCAATTCAATGTTCCAATTTGCGATGTGAGTATTACATGCTAAATTAAGGCACTATGATGTTGGTCGGTTTATTGTTGATTGCTTATTATTTGGTAGAATTGGATGCTTATTTCATACACATTGATGCAAACGAGGAACAGTGCTTCTTCGATCGCGTAAAGGCTGGCACTAAGATGGGTGTAATATTTGAAGTTGCTGAAGGCGGATTTCTGGATATCGATGTGAAGGTTTACTTTCAAATTTCAATTGCTTGCAAAATTCGAAATTTATCAGCTGTTGTCTTGATTGCATAAATGACACAGCAGATGCAGAAATTTCTCTTTACATTGATTAGTTATAAATGCCATGAAATCAGCAAACGATTTAGAATTTCAAATGCCAAAAACAATGCGTCAGATTTTTTAGTTATTTAGAGTTTGCAGATGGAAATCTCGAGAAATAATTCTTTCTAATGAGTTTTAAAGATAATTTTTTTCTAGATTATCGGCCCTGACAATAAAGAAATTTATAAAGGAGAACGAGAAAGTTCGGGCAAATATACTTTTGCTGCGCATATGGATGGGCCGTATACTTATTGCTTTGGAAATCAGATGTCAACAATGACTCCAAAAGTGGTTATGTTTTCAATGGAAATTGCACAGCCTGGACAATCAATACCATCTGAAGCTGGACAACATAATGATTCTTCAGGTAGAATATTGTTTTGCAAAATAGACTGATAACTGGTTTTTTTTTTTATAAAAACAACAAAGCAAGAAAAAATTTATTTGTTAAAAGAAAAACAACTACTACTACAAATAAAGCAAAATATATTGTTTGGCTTCTTTCTTCTTTCTTACAAAACATATTGTTTTGGCTTTTTCCTTCTTTCCTTTTGTGATAAGTGCTTGCATTTAAGTCTGACATTTGGAGATGCAAACATTTTGGCTATGCCCTATATCTTTTTATAGATTATGTAGGGAATAATTTTTAGCGGATAGCCTTAAATTAGAAGAAATGGTACGAGAATTGTCAGCGGCATTGACATCTGTCAAGCATGAGCAAGAATATATGGAAGTACGAGAGCGTGTACACAGATCAAGTAAGTTTTTTGAAAATTTTCATTCAACTTATTCAACTTTTGTTTCATCATAATTTATATCCTATTGTTTAAGAAATATGAATAACTAACATAGGAAACTGAATTAAGGATTGAGCAAATTTTTGGAATAGGAATGATTTTTGCTTTTCCTAGATTCGATCCTTTTTTGCAAATAAAGTGAGGAAAGCTGAGAAATATGAGGGATTCAGGACTTCACGTAAGAGCAGAAGTAATCAACGTTTTTAGTCTTAACCTGAGGAATTTTCGCTTCGTCCCCGATCATTTGTGGGCGAAAATATTACTTTGTTGGTTGTTGAATGCGATGAGATTTTATTTACTGCATACTGAAATCTTGTGATGAATTAAACCATATGTGCCTAATTATCATTATTTCTCTGTAGTTTGGAAGATACTGAATCTTTTTGACTTACTTCAATAGGATTTTTTTTTTGCAGTAAATGAAAACACAAATTCAAGAGTGGTTCTATGGGCCATCTTCGAAGCTTTGGTACTTGCTTCGATGACGATTGGACAAATATTTTATTTAAAACGATTTTTCGAAGTTCGTCGAGTTGTATGAAATTGAACGCCCCATCATTAGTAAATTATATATAAATATTTTATTTTCAAACATCTGTCAAAAAATACGGTTTGTTATTTATGCTTTGTCAGATCATTATTGCTCTTTATGGCATCACATAATTTGATGTGAGAAATTTCTTTTTCTGTTCTGAATCTAAACAGTTTCTAAGATGGAGATCAAAATTACTGTTTTCGCTGCTAATGATGCTTAGGAAACTGTTTAAGAATATTTTTTTTTTGTTAGCCGTGGAATCACTGAAGAGAGAAAATTATTTCTGAATCGCATTCACTAAGGTCGGTTGTTACATTGGTGCAAATGGTTTATATTTAATTGTCAACATCGGTCATTTGATTGTTAATATTTTCCGAATCAATTTTTTGTTTTAATGCATAATTATGTTAATGTTTTATTTAGGTTTTGCTAGGTAATTGTTTTGAATAATACTTGAGCGATAAGAGCAATTTATATTTCATCATTGTTTCTGTTATATTTCTAGTCCAGTAAATTGCTCTGCAGTAAATAATAATGGGATATAAAAGGCAAAGTGTGCTGAAAAGAATTTTCGATATAAAAATTTCGAATTTTTGCAAATATTAAGGTAAAAGGACTAGAAATATCAAGTTCCTTTGCTAGTAAGATTAGTAGTTATAGATTTCACTTTCAAACGCATGTGGATTTTATCTTAATAAATTTTCAAGCCTAGATTTCGAAGGCATCGATTATTTGTGATAAGAAAATATGATGAAAGGGTTTTCCTTAAGAAGTAAAATAAGGAATTTAAAAAAAGTGAAGTAAGGAATGTAAATAAGAAAATTATTTTACTTTTTCTTTAACACTTCCAATTTGTAATTTCCAGCTAATGATGCTCTTTCATCGGGTTCCGTTTTTCAGCATCTGTAGGTAAGTTTTATCACTGTTTTTAGATGGTACTGTCTAAAAATAGAAGTACAGTGGATCGATCAATTGTTTGATTTGCTTCGGCCTTCGTTAAATGTATATCATTAAACAGAAAACCTAATATTGATGAATTACAGTGGTAAATATTAGTAGGATTTTTCTTGAAAAAAATTCGGGAGACAGAAGTTGAGAATTTCTCTCTTTAAAATTTTTTATTCCACAAAATTGGCTGTAAAATGTTTGAGAGCTAAATGTTTGAGAAATAGATTTTTTTATTCTAGAAACGTGGTAGTATTCGGTAATTTTTTCAAATTGGTTAAATATGGCATAAATACCAACGATACTAAAGTTCGATATTATGACTAAAAATCTTGATGTATATAACAAGAAGATTCGAATTACTTTTGCATAAATGGGTCATTATAAAGAGAAATAAAAGGAGAAGACTTAGAGTTTTTTTTTTTAACTGAAAATTTCTAGTCTTCACTGAGTAACGAAACATTTCATTGCACCGATGATAAAAGTGACAGATTTGAATAGTTTTTTGTTCTTATCAATATGCCGAAAGACGAACATCGGTTTTGGACGAGAATATACTTTGCTGCATGGTCTCTGGAGCATTAGAACCTGATATTTGATATCCCAAACCTATATCTCAGTCTGATTATGTTTAATTGATATATGCTTCGAAATTTCAACCATATGAAGTTATATGTCTTTGGCATCTGACAATCTCAGACCTTACGGCGTACCTATTAACAAACAAAGTGACACTTGGTAACTTCTAATGATTTCACTTTCTCTGGTAATCTGTTGTTTTGCGTAGCTATAGGAATACTTTTTTTAATTTTCCGTCACAGATGAATCTTCATCGAATGTACCAAAATCGCTAATTTTTATTTCCAGATTTTCTGGCAACAAAAATTCCGCGCTTTCTATATCTCTGAAATTCATATATTTCGATGCTCAAATGATGCAAAATTTTGTGAAAGTATCGTTTGATGCGTTTCTATTGCTGTATAATGCTTGTGCAGCACTATATTCCAAGAGAAGCATTTAGCATTAGCTGTCAAGCTAACGCTGAATCATTTTCACCATAGAATAGGAATTCAGATCAGATGATTGATCTCGAAACAGAAAATGAAATGGGAAGCTAAAAATTAACAGAAAATTTAGGAGTGGATTGGATTCTAAATGCAAGGAAGGTGCTAGCTTCTTTACCAAAACAATTTTAGGTTTAAACGATGCATTTTTTCTAAAGCAAATTGAGCACCGAACTTCCTGAAAAGTGGTCTCTTTCAATTCAAGTTTATCAGAATTGGCGGAATTTTCACTTTCTAAGATTTAGAAAATCACAATGGGAAAACAGCAACGTCTTATAAGATATCGAAAAAACTTTTTTTTAAATAAAAGCGAAAGTTTTGGATTCACCTGAATACAGTTTCATGACAATCATCAGCAGATTCTCATATATTTTGGAGAGAAATTTTCAAATGAAAATTCAAAGTATTCTGGATTTAAAATAAACGAACAATATTACTAATAAAACGAGAATATGCGCAGTTAATGTTAAATTCTATAGATCTGACGTCAATAGTTTCCCAGTAAAGCTTCTGTCCGGACCAGATTTACTGCCTTCGTGTACTTGGCCAACAGTTATCATGAATGCATCTTGTGTCATTTATCATTATGCTTGTCTATAATTTGTGCCAATAATAATTGTACTTATGATGATGTCAATGGAATATTAATTGTGATAACTAGAAATAGTAAAACAATACTGTGCATTTTTCAAGACCTTTGAATCAGAGAATTTTTAACTTTCTATTGAAATGAGCAACCTCCCAAAGGCTCCTTCACTTAGCTTCCATTCCGGATGAATCTCATCTTATCCACAAACCATGGTTGTCGATTGATTCCATTAATAAGCTTTCATGATTTTCCGCAGAACTGAAGTTCCTGTTGTTTTGTATCAGTTAATTAAATTTGCACTACTTTTCCCAAATTATTAGCTGTTTATTTATATTCTAATGTTTATGAAAGCAATTTTCCGACTTGTTTTTATTTTTTTCGATTGTATGGGATCTTCCTTTTCAGTCGATCTAGTCAAATCAAAAGGTGAAACCAAATTAAAATTTTCCTTTCCTCTTTCAAAGTTTGCATTTTCAAAAATCATTTTCCAGCAATAACAAATAAAATTTGCTGACTTTGTAAGTTTCAACATAATAATAATTAGTGTCATCTTGACTGATCATAAAAGGCAATACTTGTTTATTCCAATTCACTGAAAGAGATAGGATGATTTGGCTAGAATTTAATAGTGCTTCATTTTAATTTTAGGATAATATTAGTTTTTTTTTTTCGGGTATTGCCACAACTTCTTGCCCCCAATTTTTTAGTCATCATTCATCATGTGAAATCAACTAATTAAATTTTTTGAAATGAGTGCTCAACCACATAGGATATCTTCTGATGACGGTAAAATCAGCAGAAATGGAAATGTTCTAGATGAAGGATTTTTCTGCATCGATTAAAAATTACTCTAATTATTTGTTTCTGAAGCAAATTATTATAGCTTTTATCTGTTTTACGAATGATGAAATTTCCTTCTTCTTTGAGCAGTGGTCGATATCAGCGTTGGAAGAAGCCCATAGTAAAGGGTCTGATTAAGTTCGCTGCCCAATTTCAATGAATCCTTCATCTTCTCATTTCACGCAAACTTTGGAGGACAAAAAGTGACAAGAAACAACTAATTTACAGAATGGATGATCAACATACAATGAATTATCAAGTATTTATAAAATACCAACAGCAAAAAGTTCGACAGTGCTTCTGGATGATCGGGAGAAAAAATCTAATGCCTTTGTATCAATGTTGAATAGGTAAACCTTCACGCTTCTCTGAATTTTACATATTCAATATTTAGCGTCGCAAATGAATCAACTATTTATGATGCGTCGTACCTGCAATATTCATTTATTCGTTTGTGGATTCAGTTGATATGGCTGTGTGTTCAATCTGCTTTGAGTGCAAACAGCCGAATGACATGCAAAAGCTACCTTGTTCACATATATTCTGCAAAGATTGCATATCGAAATGTTCAGTATCGCAGCTTTGTCCCACTCCTTGCTGTACTCACGTACGCCACGTAAACGTAGTCATTGATGAAGCGGATGAGGTAAGGTCACTCGAACTGGTTTCTGTTGAATATCTTCAGTCATATAAATGCTAAAGGCAACACGTCCGCTAGACAATTCGATGTTCGCGGTGTAGAATGTTAACAGGTTTAAAAATCTACCGATCTATTATCCTGCAATCTGAAGAGTCGAACATGTCTAAATAACTAAATTTATTGGCCAGATTTGTTCATACAAAATTTTGTTCACAAAATATATTACTGTGGGTTCCAAGAAGAATATTTGCTTAGGAATGACATCAAAATTTAATAGTTTAGCCGGATAATACAGAGATCAATATAAAACGAAATGTAACCATTTAGCCAAAATTACCGCGGTAGCATTGTGAGGAACGGTATTTTCAGAATGATGAAGAGACACAAAAGATATCATTTGGGCAGAAATTACCATCGATGCTACAGCTTGAAGAGAGACAACGATGTGATGGCAGAAAAGGTTTCTTTTTTTGATTTTTTTTTTTGACAAAATTATGGTGGAAACCACAATTAAAGTTCCATGAAGCACTTCATTCCAAGATTTTCTCCGTATTAGTGAGAGAAGCTAAATTCGCTTGATACTATGATCTTAGAGAAGCGATACGTAATCAGTTCATCAGGTAAATCAGCGAATTTAGCTTCTCTCATTAATTCGCTTGATACTATGATCTTAAAGAGGCGATTCCTGATGAACTTATCATGCCATACTGCTGCATAATCCATAAGTTTTTGTGATGCATACTTTTAATCTCTAATTGAATGCTTTCTGAAGGTGCCTTTGCGTGCGTGAATTCCGCACGCATGACGTTGATGGACTGTCGCCATCGTCTCTGTTTCGATTGTCTTTCGTCACGAATTAATGTTGCCGTTGCAGCTCGTAAGTTTATCTTGTCCTCAGTTTTAAATTGCACCATACTGATTGATTCTAAAGCTCGATAACTTTGTAGGTATTATTTTAAATAGAATGAGAAATAAAGAAAAGGACTTTAATATTCTGCATAGTTGCAGAAGAGTTACCGTACTGCCCTATATTCCGATGTGCCAATCGACTCACTAAAAACGAAATTGCGAAAATATCTGAGCGCATGCCACATATGCGTCAAATTTGTGCCAAATTGATTGAAGCATGTCCCGAAGATGCGCCCGAAGAACCACCAATAAGTTTTTTTTTATGTTTTCACACATTTTTAAGAACTTATTTATTCTTCATTAGCTTATATTAAACAAAATATTTCAGCATTTGAAGCTTTGAACTATAACTTCATTGTTAATTCAACTGATCTGTCTACAGTTTCACGGAACTGATCAATCAATTTAAACGTTAAAAAAGATTTAAACATTTTATTTAAATTATTTAGGATAAGGATGAATGTTTGTTCTTTTGTTCCGTCTATCAGTTGGAAAGTAGTATTAAGCCGATAATATTTCCCGTAGCATGTACAGTTCTTGATATGGTGAGTGCCATGATACAGGTCCAGAGATTGAAGAAAAATAGTACCGCTACTAATATCGGTGTTTACATTCGAACGACGGTTGCAGGTCTCAGCTTTCATTGCAAATTATAAATCTGTATTTGAATCTGAAAAAGCTTCAGTTGAATTTCAATTCGATAATCTGAATTCGAACTATCTGATATATGGTTTTATATATGATATGATAAAACAGTTAGTAATCAATTTTAATTACTGTATCTCCATGCTTTATGATAGTTTAATTTGTCTTTCCATAAAAGAAGAAATCCATCTCAGTTGAGCTCTTTCAGGCAAACCGAAGTATGATCCTATAGATGTAAAAGCGATGACAAAGAAGAAAATTAGTGACACGGATTTCCACGACCGTAGCCATTTTGTGCTAGACGTTGATAATGAGTTGAAAATAGCGAATTCCGCAAATAAAAAATAAAAGTCAAATCTTTTATTCAGATCTGCTTTAATTACGGATTCCCACTAATGCATATATCTTTTTTTTACTATTGACTATTTCACGATAGCAAACACAAATAGAATTGTTATGAAATTAGAGAACACAAAAAATATTTATGGACTTCTACAATTTCTTAAGAAGTAATTGAAATTCACCAAATTCTGTACCAAAGATGAATGCGTGTGTATGATTAGATTAAATTCTATTCTTGGTACAAAGTTGATATTAATTTTTTATGTTAAAAATATGAAATACTACATAACATTTAAAAATCAAACATATGATTACAATTGTTTTTATCCTTCATTTATCCTTCTTTCAAGACATTTAAATTAGTTTTTTATTTTAACTATTTGATATTTCGGTATTTTTTTTTTGCTCGAGATAATAATATTGACAAGAAAGATTTTGATTGAAATGTCTTAAAATTAATCTAATTCGTGGTATTCTGAGGCTTTCAAATTTGATAAAATTAATGATAGCTTAGGCTAGTATTTAAAGAAAATAAATTGATTTAAATTTAAATCTGAACTCAAATTGTGTTGCTGAAATTTAAAGTGAAAGTTCGGTTTACTTTATCGTCATCACTAGCTTCTACAAGATTCCATTGCAATTACCAATGAATAAGTGGACATAAGCTATTCTCATGTAATTACAATTTTCGAAGGATTATAATTATCAGTTATTTATCTATTAATTATTTTATTTAAAAGCATAATAAGTTCGCTACATCGCAACTTTTTATTATAAATTCCAAAAATGATAATGTCCTCTGGAACTGTGCAGTATTTGATTTTTAAAAAGAAATTAAATGTAATAGAAATTAAATATATAACCACAATCAGCGAATAAACAGGCGTTGTGACAGAATCTTTTAAATTTCTTAATCAGTTAAAATATTCCTAAATACTTTTAATGTGTCATATAAGGCTCTATTTAAAATCTTATTTCAATTTTGAATTCAATCATTTCCTATGTAAAAAATTCCTTATTCTCAATGTTTTTTACATATGCGCTAACTATTGTGATAAATTGGAAGTTTTTTTTCCTTTTTTTTTTCACCTAATTAATGTAAATAAAAGAGAAGAACGAAAAATTCAAGTATAATTAATAAAATTAAAGTAAATAGACCAGTGATCTTTATTTGTTTCATGATCTTCATAATATTCTATTATTATTGCCTATTTATGTTAATTAAAAGTGTTACTTTCTAATTTATATTTTCTGAAATTTTTTAAGAATTTTTTAGTGTAAGTAATATAATAGTCGTCTCATTTTTACGTGTTGACCTTTTTAAGAAGCACTTTACTCTTCTCTTTACAAGTCAATTTACTCATTAAAATTACATAAATTTTTTATTTGAAAAATCAAAAGGCATTAAGAAACCGTAAACCAATCTATTTTGTTCTGATAAAATTTCTTTTATGGCTACTGCACAAAGAATATTTTCGTATTTTTGTTACTGATGTTTTGCTTTTATGGTTCATTTAGACCAATGTACATTCATGTGGTTCTTCCTTTTCATGTCTCGATTATGGTTGGTTAAATTTGTTTTTCTTAAAATGCCTACTTCGATTAGAATCTATTGTCGCCGCTAATTATATGCTTCAATTATCGGAGATTCTCGAGCAACACTGAATTGGTTTTAACTAGCATCATGAAAAAATACAATGCAGTTCTTGTCTTCGCAAACTTTTTAGCAAGTCGCTGAAAATATGCTTTTCTTCCAACGGTAATATTACGACCAACAGCATGCAAGATGTTAGCCTTACGCATTTTCTTAGCTTGACTAAATAAATATTTTTTTGCAGAAAATTTAAGCTTAGAATAAAGCTATAAAACTTAAAAAGTCAGTAAATACTTATTATGGTAGATGAAAGAAAAAATTAGGATCCATTATTAAAGAACTGGGCAGTCCCGAGAATGGGCCAGCATATTGAGATAATTGACAAACTATTGTTTATCAGACATTTTTACAAAAACTTGAGACAACCATCTTATTTACCCATTGCATTATCTCGTTTCAGTAATTCTACTTTTTGTTATATTTTTAATGCACAAATAAAGCCCGTTTATGTCGAAATAAAAATTTGATTTATTTCCAGCAAGGAATTTTAAAGTTCTATGAATAGTTTTAATGTCGTGAATTTTCTTCGTCTGATGTCAAATTTTGATCGACATTTTTCTTCCTTTCTCCTTGTGTAGTACTTATTTCCCTGTCTGTTTCCATAGCTTATCTGATCGCCACTTATGGATAATTTGACCCTGACAAAATAACAATGATGACAGAAATTGTCGCCATTTCACTTGCCATCGCATACTTTCACTCTTTCTTGTACTAATAATTGATTTTTGAAACAGGAGGAATCGAATTGCAAGGTTCACAGTAATTGAGGAATTGGAGGAAGTGGGAAGAGGACTGTGAAAAGATCAGTCAAGGTAAAAGGGCAATGTTGC
The DNA here is from genome assembly GCA_002249935.1 of Onchocerca flexuosa. NCBI lineage: Eukaryota > Metazoa > Nematoda > Chromadorea > Rhabditida > Onchocercidae > Onchocerca > Onchocerca flexuosa. The sequence continues at coordinate 938,107 of KZ269992.1, read as the reverse complement.
CGCTGCTATTTCCGGTGTGATGCATTGGATAGATATTGCTTTATCAATTTTTTTTCAACACCACTTCTAAGATTTTCATAAATTCCAAAATCTAAAAATGTCTTTTTTCCACCCAATTAAACTCTTCGGCATTTAAATCTTGCTTTTTTCATTTAGAAAATTCTAGAATGACCTTCAATTATGTTTTGAGGAAGAATTTTTTACCAAAGAAACACAATCATCATAAATTAGTGAAATCAATTATTTAGAAAATAATAAATATAATTACAACATCGATAGTACAGCGCTTCAGGCAGCAATTCCATTTAAAATGATTCAAACACACAATTCATTTAAAATGATTCAAATACGGTTTCATCTTATTTTATTAGTTGTTACATTGACAAGAAGCACCAATTTCGTTAACACACTAAGTAAACTTAATTAGTTTGAACTTCATATTTACCTTTTCTGATTATATTTTTCAAATATTAAGCATAAAGATCAATATTACTTAATCAAATTTATTTCTCATATAAATCGAATCAATTTAGGACAATACTTTGAAATAATATAAAGAACCTGTGCAGTATAAAAGATGATTCGTTCATCTTAAACTAGTCCTTCAATTTGAAATTCTCCCACCTTCAATTTGAATTCGAAATGATGCAGGCTTATCTTCTACAACTTTCGTGCACTTTGCAAGATTGTTTGAACATAACTGAGTTATTTCCTCTAATGTACAATTTACTTCAGCAAAAATTTAAAAATTTTCGTATGTAAAAGATTGCATAAATTGAAGAATATACTGCAGCAATTCTAGAATTAATTCTTTTTGAAACGCGAAATGCATCAAGCATGCAAACATACGACTAAAGATTTTCAATTCATTTGAAGGTTATATCTTCGCAGTGGCATTACAAAATTCCTGTATTGGCAATGATAGCGTTAACTATCATAAAAGTTCATTTTATCACCTTAAACAGTGATAAAGATTGCAGTTTTTGAGAAAAGTCATTAATTATTTTGATTATATCAGTAAATAAAATAACGATAGCATAAGATAATCATAATTTCACCATGATCCTTCTGGAACTGATTAACAACATGATAAATGGATGCTAGCCAACATCTACAAATTCCTTACTATCTAGATCTAGACAACAGTTTCTCAGATATTGAAAAAGCTTTTGCTGTATCATTATTGTAGTTTGGAATTTCAAAAATGTTGCTGCCTTTTAAAGGTCATTTTTGTCTCTCAAGTGTCTGTTTATATAAATGCATTTTAAAATTTGACTAAGATATTTCGAAAAAAAAATTTGATAATGAACTGAAATAACAATCCCTCTTTTACTACTTTAAATTCTATTTAAAATTTTAATTAATGTGTAATTGCAGTGCTTGCGCAAGATCATGAAAATTGCTAGTTTTGAAGACTTTTTTTGCTAATTTGAAAAAATTTGAAAATTATTCGAAATTCAATTAAAATAATTCTTTGTCCAACTTTGCTTTTAGTTTTTTCAGACGAGTATCAATTGTACCCAACAATGCGTTTATTTTTAGAACGCAACTAAATATTAAAGTCCTTAATGAAATATGGGAAATGAATAATTGCTTGTATTATCTATCTCAAATCTGTGAAAGCTGGGAAAAGTTGAAGAACGACATTGAAATCAAACACATTTACTGGTAGCCAGTTTACTTCAATATCAAGCATTGGTCTCCATTAAAAAAAAAAAGAAAAAAAAAAAAAACACTAATATCTATTTTGCTTCTTATTTAAAACCTATAATTGTTGAAATCATCATGGTGCTTTTACTTTTTGCGTCGTTTATGTCTCATTCCCATCTTCCTAATTATTTCCATCCTAAATTTCTTTCGTTGATAAATGGTATATGAAATTATAAAGATGCGTAGAAATTTGTTCGAATAAGTCTTTATACGTTTTCCCCTGCTTATTTGTGTTTACTCATTTATAGAAGTGTCCGTTTGAAGAATACCAAAAAGTAAAAAGTAAAAACCTTATCCACAATGCCTGATTTTCTTTACCTCTCTGACTTATCCTATCACGATGATTCCTTCGTTTAAAGCACATTACACATGGACCACGTTTGTAATTTTTATTTCAATTTAGTTTCGAAATTGAAAAGAGATGGAAGAGAATTAGGTGAAGGTGAATAATGACATTCTTTATTGAAAAATTGTTACCATCCTCGTACATTTGATTTCTACAGCACTTTTTCATTCCCTTTTTAATTGTACCGAAATTCTTTTTTGTGAATTATTTCATTATTTTTCATTCTCAAAACTTTTGCACATCACCTTGAAAAGGTGTAGGAATATTAGAGCTACCGACTCCTATCTCACTATTTTTTCCAAATCTGATTTTTTTTATCGGAAATTTTAAGAATAGAAACTCGATATTTGTGGCGGTGATGATCCAGAAAGTTCAAAAAATGTGTATGGAAGGTCACATCGGTTTCCAAAAAAAAAAATTCGGGTATATAATAGATCATACTTCTCAAATTCTTTTCAATCGATTTATGAGCCATGTTAACTGTTCGAAGTGCTAATATTGTTAGCTACTCTTGATCCATTTTATTCAAGTTTTATCTATTATCTTTACAATAATCTAGGTTCCTTATGATGCCCTTTAATTTTGAATGATAATGGAAGATGAACTTACAGTCATCTGAAGATATTAACGCCTATTCTGGCTTCAAAAAGCTCCTTCGTTATTAAACTGTCTATTATAACTCACGGAAGCAGTTGATCGTTTTTAAATCTTGGGAAACAAAAGAACAAGATTTCTGCACAGCATACTTTTCCACTGTTGTGATTTACCAGTTAGATTCTGTTTATCATGTATTTCACATTTATATAAAAATTACTTTATTGATTTATCTCAATAAGATAAAACATTTAGCTGGCTAAAGAGTGAAATCAGTGTTCTGAATCAAACTGAGTAAGCCAGCTGATTTGCTTATTGACCCCAATTTACCATCGGAGAAATTCGTTATTCAATGACTTCTCTGATGTTACAGCGAAGAATTATCAGTCATCTGTTCCTTTCCTTATCTCATTTTGTAATTCTCATGTCCTCATTATTCGTTTTTAATACGCCTACTTGTGTTGATCTGGACTGATAAGTTCTTTGCACCTATTCACTTTCAACATCATTCAGTGGCACTTCAATTAAAATGTTGTGAATTGGCCACTATCATTTTAGAAAATTTCAATGAAAATAAAATCACTTGTATATAATACTTCTTTTGAGCAATTTGTCAATTCTTCTACTAAAATTCTGTTATTCTATCTGCAAAATTAGTTTGTCTGCCCTCACAATTATTGAAACCGGTCATTTCTTTGCGAACACTTTAGACAGCTAATTTTAGTTGATAAGTTTTCTACACCAAACTTCATAGTACTTGGTATTGCACATTTTAAGGAATTTTTTGATGAAAACTTTTTTTGTTAGCAAAAATTATTAGCAGAAAAGGTTCCAAAATACTACTATTCAGGAAAAATTTAAAAACAAATGCCATAATAAATTCTTGCAAGTTCATCACAATAAGCTAACGATTAAGTGACTAGATTAATTAAATAACTAGAAACGATTAAGCAGACAAGATCATTCAAGGTTCAATCTCTTAAGATTTTAATGAGTACTGATCCCTAATTTAAAATTATTCGGCGGGTGGATAAGATTAAAGATTGCAAAATATCGAGCCTGGATTTTAAGGAGATAGAAATTTAGATATTTTTACTCTAAGCCAAAAGTTGAGAGGATAAATTGAAATATAATCACATATAAATATATTTCAAGAAAATTTGAAAACTGAAGAATTTCAAGTTGCAATTTTGAATTTATTCTCAAATTCTTGTTTGTTTGTGAAATCACACAGATGCAACTCTAAATGTATGAGTAGTTCTGTTTGAAAATTTTTTCTTGAATTTCTGCTAGAACATAATCATTTAATACAGAAGCGAACAATCGCGGAATTTTAGTCTACTTCATATTTTTATGCCATCGATTAGGCCGACAACAGTAGAAATTTTTATTGCGTCAAAAGTGATGGATAATGCAATCAATGTAGAATAGTATTTCTTCTTACTATTGAAAATATTACAGTTGTTAACCAAAAAATTTTTAACTTCGCTTTCAATAATTGATTCAATCAGATGCTTCTGCGAATTCGCAACTTCTATCGAAACAAGCAAATAGAATTGAAATGAAATGGATGTGTTTACTCTTGTAATTGACTTAATCGATAAATTGAACTGCACTCACGAGTCACCCAATTTTAAATAAATGTTTTGCAAACTGTACTAAAACGTGAAGTTTCATGATTTTTTCAAGAGATAGAGAAGAGGTTCTATTATTATTGATGCCTCCAAGTTCTTTTCTCATCTCAGTTCACCAAAATATCTTGAAGAAATGATGGCTACCAACAAAAATGGCTGGAACAGCTGCCATAATGGAGGAAGCAATTTATTCTAAAAGCAGTCGTTGTGAATAGACTTACGTTGAAAGTGAAAAAATTCTTCTGTAATAAAATGATAAGCCAAGCAATATAAGATGATAGCTGAATTAAGAACAAAAATGTCATTTTAATTCATTAGTCAAATTATTGAAACGCAATTCCACTCAAAAGTTGCAACTGTAGCGTTTTTACTATCGTCTTTGAAATGCTGCAAATTTATATTCCATATTTTAAAATCAAACATATATGTCAGCAATTTTTGTTTTCTGGTAACTTCAGTTGTTTGAAAAATAAGCCAAGGGGAAGCAAGATAACGGGCGAAAATTTTCATTTCAAAAGATATAAATTTTTATTTGCATTAATTTTTGTATTGATATCATCATATAAAAGGAAGTTGACATTGTTCCTTTTCGATCCATCACCAACTTTCGTCGCCAACATCGAGTCTTCTATTTTTCCTTTTCGATTCTTACCGACTAAGCCATTTTCTCCTGATTTTATTTGGTATAAACAAAATAGGAGGAAGTGATGTCTTCCATTTATCTTTTTTTTATTGAGATTTTCACCTACCATTTTCACCCATCTACATTCTTTTTGGAATCTTAAGTAATGCAAAATTCAGAATTTACTACCGTTAGTTTTTAAATGAGTAACGTTTTCTTTTGGGATCAATTTTATTTTACAAGAGCTAAATTGCTCAAATTAAAGTTCAGTGCCTTTTTTTGAATGTTCAACTGATCTGGATTACCATTTATTTTGATTTGAAATCATTATCTATCTTGAATAATTGGCTTTCACAACCTTCCGTTATGTTTTATAATTTATTAAATACGAAAAAATGAATCTCTGTCCAGAAAGTCTCAATGTAATTTGTAAGTAAAAATTAAAGTGGGATAGTGTTCAATTTACCGACTCATAATTCTTGACTCGAATTATTAATGATCTTGTCTTGCTATCTATTATGTTGAGGTTTTTACGATTAGCATTAACTGATTCAACTGGAAAGAAAATGTGATTATTACATGATTGGGTGAATTTGATCGATCTGTTGTTTTTGAACTTACAATAATATAAATGTTTACAGCCTTGTCTATCTCAAAATTTGGATTATTCGGAAGATATCTCTACTCCTGTGCCAAATTTTGAAACCACTATTTTTAATAATTAGTTTGTTTAATTCTGCATTCTACAGTTTATTTAAAATTTTTTAGTTCTTAAAAAAACAAGGGCGGAAGTTGAATGAGTCTGTTAAGTATTTTTCTTTTCTTTTACGTGCTTGAAGTCCAAGACTCCACCAATCTTTGCGCAGTAAAAATGCTATCCGTGATGTCTAAATTTTGCGAGAAATCTTTATACTTTCAAAGAAATTACCGTGAATATTTATTAGTACTTCTATTTACGCGTTCGATTTCGTAGGCGACAATGTCAGTTCTTTTGAACATAATTTGGAAAGACGACTTGCATTTTATTCGCATTTCTTCACTTTTACTTTTCTGAACACTCTCTCAATCATAACAGCAAATCTCAATCATAACAGCAAAACACATACGTTTAAGTTTAAAATTAAAAAATTCCATGTATACTTTCAAGGTAGAATATCAAACATAGCGAACTAAATAATAGAATTTCGTATGTAATCAGATCACTTTGCTTATAATTTATTCCATTTCATTTATATTTTCCTATAATTTCTAGCTACGGATTATCCAGCAACGCAGATTCGAGAACACTGAAATAAACTGGATATTTTGAATTTCAAAGTTCATTTCTAGGATCGAGGGCAAGAAATTCAGAAAATTGGTTAGGGACAAGCAGTTCGATGATAAAATGTTGCACCGATTATTGCTGCTATGGATGATATTCCATGGTATATTGTTGCGTTCTAGCAAAGCAATCACAAAAAGTTTCGTGAACTCATCGATGCTCGATATGCGGCCGACATTTGTTGTCAATTTTGACACTTCTACCGTCATTTGTCAACATTCGTCGCACCCGGATGATTTGCATTTGCATCAAATTTCGATCTTATGCGATGGCGAACAAGATTGCTACAGTAATCCAGCAATGCATGATGAAAGTTTCCCGTATTGCGGTACTTTTTGAAATTTTTATAAGATTTTTCAATACTTGCCAAGATTTTATAACAGAAGTCTTGAATTGAAGTAATTGGATTTGAGAAACTTGTTAATTGTTGGTTTAAATATCCTTATTAAAAATTTTTCTAATAATGCACCACCATATAAAATCAGTCGATCATTCTGTTCTTTTAAATGCGGAAAATATTATTTTTTTTTCGATTGTATAATATGCTATTCTAGTGATCAGATGGCAATTGTCAAAGCACCCATTAATTTGTCAAAGACACCTACTAATTTCATATTGTCCACCTTTTCAATACATGATTAGAAAATTCATGAGGATCTTTTTTATTTTTTTTGTCTGATAAAAAATAATTTGAAGAGAAGTACGAAAATTAAGATTTTTCAGTGACATAAAAAATGAAATGCTTGTCGGTTCTATAAAATTCGAATCTTAAATGATAGAAATTTGCGAAGTTACCAAAGACAGACTTTGTCTTTGCGAAGTTACCAAAGACAGGCTTCAAATTTGCGAAGTTACCAAAGACATAATGTTATAAAGGAAGCAAGAGTTATCTTAATGCTGATTGAGTTATTATATTAGCGTTAAAATCATTTTTCTTCCTTTCAGAAAGATCTTCTAATCAGAAAAAAATAGAATGTGAAATGGATTAATTAATATTTCAAATGCAATGTTGATTTGCAATTTGCACTTACTCTTGTTGAAACAAAGGAGAAATTTATTTAAAGAAAAAATAAACATAAAGGGAATTGATGTTGCTAATTTATTTTAGTAAAACATTTTCATTTTGAGTTGAAAAATCTTAGTCTTATTTTTTTCAACCAAATTGCAATTTTTCCAAGTTGATTTTAAAATAGTAAATTATAGATTCTTTAGATTTATTGAGTCAGTTAATTTTTTTTCTTCTTTTACTGAAAAGTGATTCTTCCATGTCTTCCTCTAATCTTCACTGTTTTAACTACTCAAATCAATATATCATGTATTTCGTGCCAATGAACTTTCCCCATTTTGGCTTTCTCGTCGGATGGATGAATTAGTAACAGTGATAAAAAATTGCAATTGTGGCTCATCGCTATAAATGTACTTTAAGAATTTCTGAAGAATCAGCGAATCGGAATTCTATCGTCAAAATTGTATCTCATCTTATCTGTAAATGGGGTAATTTTTTAGTTAAAAAAAAAAAAAAAAAAAAAAAAAAAAAAAAAAAAAAAACCAAAATATCCCATAATTTCCATTTAGAATAAAAGAAACATTGCAATTGTGAAGATTGTGACCATGAAATGCCTGGCATTAATCATTTAGTTTTATTATGTTTATGCATGCAACGTCCTTTTCACGAATTGAATTCGAAATCTTTCCTATTGGTATTTAAGACATCATTCACAGTAGGATAAAATATTTAACTCAAAAAATTTTTATTCAGTTAATCAGCCCAACAATCAAAAACATTCAGTGATCATAACTGTGTGCCAATCATCTGATAAATTACTGAACTTATTTTTTAGCTTAATTGGACAAATAGATGACGTTAATTGTAACTAATTTTCTGAAATATTTGAATTATTAGTAGACGAATGAAATGTTTATCGTGTCAACACTTCTTTTCAAATATCAAACGGCAAATAAGTTTAGCTGATATTTGATGTTATGCAATTTGATTAAGTTTCTTGTTAATAAAATTAGAATTTAAGCTAATAACAGAATCTGAAATTATCACTCGAATGATATAAAAACTCCTTGTTTGTACACAGCATAGTAGGATTGTACAAATGTTTTATGGCAGAACAGTCCGAAGCGAATTCTGACGTGCAAATCGATCGTCTGACTTTGCTATAGGGGCGAAAGACTAATCGAACTATCTAGTAGCTGGTTCCCTCTGAAGTTTCCCTCAGGATAGCTGGAGTACGTAATAAAGCAGTTATATTCGGTAAAGCGAATGATTAGAGGAATTGTGGGACGAAACGCATTCAACCTGTTCTCAAACTTCCAATGAGTATTGCGTCTTGCTTGCTTGAATGAAGCGTAGACATTGAATGTGTGCTCCAAGTGGGCCATTTCTGGTAGCAGAACTGGCGCTCTGGGATGGAACGAATGTTGAATAAAATGTAATTGACGGAAAGTATATTGCATATGGTAGTCATTTTGCATTACAATAATCATGCATGAATTTTTTGAAAAAGGTTCGGAATATTAAAATTCAAAAATTTTCATTTAATTCTGAATTACATAACGATTAGAATTAGTCCGTAAGAACTACGCTTGAATGCAGGAATATGCAAATAAAATGATTCACAACCATTTTGAAGTTGGTAGCAGATGATTAGTTATTTGTAAGGATTCGAAATTCAAAAGAGAATCATCATTTATTATTTCCTAATTAGCCCATCCAAATAGATTAGTGAAATGTCACATATAAAACTTTTAATTTCTAAAAGATATGCTACAGGTAGTCGGTGTAACTCGACATGCAATCAACGAGGTGCATGCTTGTTCGATGGTACTCAGGGACAGTGCTACTGTAATGCTGGATATCATGGCCCTCAGTGTGAGCTAAAAGGTATGAGTCTTGCAAATCTTTGCAAATATCAAGAAATTTCGATTCTGATAATGAATATCCCATTGGGAGAAAAATCTTAGTAAAGAAAAACTATAGAAGTTTTTTTTTTCAGAATTTTTATTTAAATTACTGCATTTATTTTGTCTTCAGATAACAATGAATGCAAAGACAAGCCGTGTCATTGGTTGGCGCATTGCAGAAACACCTATGGCTCATATTCTTGTAGTTGCTTCCCCGGGTTTCAAGGAGATGGACATGAATGTTCCGGTGAGACAATTTTAAAATTCCTCTTTCGTAATCTTCATATAATTAACTGATTACTGATAGGAAGTGAAGGGATAAATCTCATTTCTCTATGTTCAAATCGGATTATTCTGTTCACACTTGTTTTTATTTTTATTTTTGATTCTAAACCATTCCGTAATCCTAAAAATGACAAAAAAAAAAAAAGGGAACTACGCATATATATATTATAATAATATATCTTCAATTCATGGCTAAATTAATTGTTCATAATAGGAGACCGAATCATAAAAAATTTTGAAAATTTTGACGAGTCTCACCTAAGTTTCATTCTCTTGAAATCTTTTCTTAATTCTTTCTCTGTTGTTATTTAAATCTCCTAGTTAAGCTCATTTCGACTGACAGATTTATTTACTGATTTAGTCAAACAGATAACTTTTTAAGATCAAAAATTTAACTTCAATTTCCAACATTCCTCTGTATTTGCTAGTGTAACTTCAATCTCCAATCTCATTTGATAAATAACTAATACAGTGATTTGCTTAGGAGTGCGAATGACTTTTTCACTGATACCTATTGAATTCCACACCTGAAAGTGAAATGTTATCTTTGTTCACGGAGAGTTTAAGTATCATGCCGTATTTGGGATTATTGTATTTCAATTCTTTTTTATATTATTGCACTTAATTAAAATGATTATATAAATCAAGTACTCTCTTTTAAAATTGACTCCATTTCAATAAAAATATCCGAGGATTTTTTTTCGTATATTCTGAAATTTCCAAAAGAGTTCGAGGGATTTTTCTTTGGAGAAAAAGAGACTTACTGGATTCTTTCCGTCATCAGTAAACAAGAATAATGTTTTTCTTTACGATGAGAAGACGGTGTTTACGTGTGTGAAATTCATGAGTGGCGGGATGAAAATTTAAATTTAATGGGACAAGGCCATCAAAGATTGTGATGTTCGATCATCTCGTTTACTGTCAACAGCAAAATTTTCATTCATTTTCACAAGAAACAAATTTCTAGTTGACTCCTTAAATTAATCGTAAATAGATTTGCCTGTTTGAAAAGCATAGAAACTAAGTAATGGTAATGGATTGGATCATTTGAAGTAATTTAGGTTAAAGAACATATTTCGGCAATATTTTCTTTCAACACAGAAAGGGGTCATTGCCACTGCCAACCGACAGTATAAATAATCTCTTTAGAACGAATAGTAAGAAAGGAAACTTGGGAAAATCGATCAAAAAATAAAACGGAGCCGGTCTAAACTTCATTTTGTTGTAACATAAATGATGAACAGTGACGAAAGTAGTGATTTACTTACTGAAAAATTTCTTTCTCTATCATGCGAGGAAGACCGAAGATTCAGAATCAGATTGATAAGAAAGAACTTCTTGATTTGAAAAAGTCTGTAAGAAGATATGACTATTAAATATTTTTGCCACCAACTGAAAGAAAGTCTAAGAAGTCCTTTTGGAATTGGAATCAGCAACAACATTTTAGAGGAAAGAATCCAAAAAAAGGGAAAAAAAGAATCCTGCAGCTGTAAAAAAACATTGATTCTAAAAGAAATAGATTAATTGTCTTGTTAATAACCAGGAGTCTCAAAAAATGCATCAAAAATTCCTTGCAAGGTCAGCTCTTGTCAGCATGCTGCATCATTTTGTCTTCAAGTAGCTAATCAATGAGGAATTAAATTATTTTTTTGTTTTTCACACGAAAGACCAGAAATCTTCTATACAATAAAACTAGGAATCTTAAGTGTAAGGAAACTTAGCTATAACATAGTACAGTTCATTGATTATTATAAGATAAAAATTGCCAAATTAAAAATAATAACGATGCATTTCTAACTTCCAGATATTAATGAATGCGAAACGGGAATAGCACGATGTCCGAAACATTCAACATGCGTCAATCTACCGGGGACATATTTTTGTAATTGTACCGAAGGATTTCAACCATTAGGCACACCTCTTGAACGTTGTGCTGGTAGTCGTTATGAATTAATATTGAAAAAATTACTTTTTAAAGAACAGAAAAAAATAAAAAACAAATACATTTAAATAGAAATCCAAGTGCAAATGCCTTCTTAAATTCGGTTTTTTCTCCGATTCGAAAAGCCAGAATCGAGAAATATGCTTACCTTCTTTCTATCTCACACTTTGGTGTGATAAAAATAGAAAAAAAAAATAAACTTGTAATGCGACGATGGTCTTACTCGTTGGACTTGACTCATCGTAAAAGTGTTAACAATAATTGCAAAGCTGTAAAATTCTAGAGCTATAAAATTCTTTGCAGCACGACAGATTTTTCTACGATTCTTAAGCAATAAACATCTTTACAGATATCGATGAATGCGCGCAAGAAATGCATAACTGCTCAAAGAATTTTAAATGCCAAAACGAGGTGAAATTTTGCTTTTTAAATTTTCTATATATGTGCCTGTGTAAATTATTGATCAGCCTTCAAAATGTTTATAGTGTTTAATAATTTAACAATTTGTATATTATGATAAACCTCCTAGTGACTGCGATGATTTCTTTATCAGTGAGAAAGTCTTGAAAGCGGAAGCTGATATGGTTGCTATCTTTAAAATTTATGAGCAGCTTTCTTTCCCAATTTAAAGCAGCTTCTGCAATAATGATGCTCAATATAATATGATATTTTTGATCTCCATCAAAGTTTAATTCCTTTCATAGATTGGTAAATTTAAATGTGTTGAAAAATGTGACATTGGATATCGTTTGATAAATGGAACATGCATTGACATCGATGAATGCATCGAAAAGACTTCTGAATGCAATAAACGTGCTAATTGTGTTAATACGATTGGAAGTTATCAGTGCATATGTGAAGATGGCTTTACTGGCGATGGTAAAAATTGTACACGTCAGTTTTTCAAATTAAATTTTAACTAAATTTCACATTTTTATTTTTGGGTATTGCAGAATAAAGTTTAAAAAGAAAAAAAAAAACTGACTAAAATTAGTTTTAGCATTAAATGATTGTAGTCAGCAAGAAGGTATTTGTGATCGACATGCATTTTGCATTGGTTCTCTGCGGATGTGCATATGTCAATCAGGATATATCGGTGACGGCTGGAATTGTTACGGTTGGTGTTTTTTTGCAAACTTTATAAATTAATTTTAAACCAATATGAGAAAGTGATATACACGAATTATTTAGTTCTTATTTTTGCATCTTTTATCATCAGGTTATATTTGGATGGATATTGTCAATTAATGCTTCCAAATCATGTAAAAGATATTAGCATATTTACAGATGTAAATGAATGTGCAGCAAAAGATAACCCCTGTGAAGGTCAGATCGGTGCATCGCGCTGCGTGAATATCGATGGTGGCTATATATGTTGTGAGGAAGATTTGGACAATAAAAGATGTATTCGAGGTGCCTCTGCTTAAAACTAATTTAATTTTAGCTAAATAAACAGAGAAAGATAAAAAATCTCAGATTAATCTCAGGTGACAACAAAAACAAGTCTCACATTGATTTCTTACTTCAAAATGAAAATACAATTATTTGCTTTTTCAGTATTATTTGTTTTTCTAGCAAACAATTTTACTTTGCAATAGGTTTATCATTAAAATGATTTTGTTCTACAATGTTTTATGGTTTTTAGAAAAAGGTGCATTTTGTTCTGGTGGATGTGGACTGCATGCTGTATGTTACAACGAAACATGCCAGTGTATGGAAGGGTTTGATGGTGATCCACGAATTAAGTGCACCGGTAAGTTGTCTACAATCAAGTTTTAGATCGTTTGCATTCGAGTTTTTAAATCAAGGAAAACCTAGACAATTCTTGCAAAAAGAAATTCAGACTTTCTTCAATCATCTCGTCAGAGCTTTGTTTTTGTAAATATTTACTTTAGCAATATGCGAAATGGATTTTTTGAAATAGATTCACTAGATCAGTTAATCATTTCTTATTACGCATTGTCACAAATGCTCATTGTAATGGCTGCCGAAAGATTTTTTCACTGAAACTTTTGCTTCCAAAGAATACGCAATAATTTTAATCATTGTGATTCTTGCAATTAATTTCAAAGTAGTTCCTTCTTATCGTCTGAAATAAAACGACCTTACTTTAAAGATATAAATGAATGTGAGGATGACAAGCAGTGTCCGGGTGTCGGTGAATGGTGTGTCAATATGATCGGTGGATTCGTCTGTTGTAGTGCAGATTCGCAAAAGCCTGAATGTCTTGGAGGCAACTATAAACTGAATAGTAGTAATTTCATTGCGATATTTATTGTAACTATTCACAATCCTTTTAATTATATTTGCGATGACATATTTGTGTTTTATGTTCATTTCCATTTCTCTGTTCAAAACGAAAGCTACACCAAAGTTAGTTAATAACATCAATAACGGTTGTGCCTGCAAATCTTTATTTGTCGCGTCCATATGCCACGCACATTTTAATTAAAGGTATTCGGAGGACTTTCTCGACCGGTAGTATTCAACAGAAAGCAACGGGCGGCTTCATGATCATCGAGAAACAGGTGACGTCGGTGGAACGATTTGGTCTTGCATGCTATTTTGGCTGTCCTGCTGATTCTCACTGCGTAAATGATACCTGCCGATGCAATGAGGGCTTCACTGGAAATACCTTCGAAGGTTGTGTTGGTAAGTTTTTACTTCCTGAGCGATATTTTTATAGAAAGCCTTTTCGAGCAATTTCAAAAGGCTGAAGAGCTTTGTTACTTTGACACAGTAATATCAATTTCTACTACAGATGTTAATGAATGCGGCCTTGGTCTATGCAACCAATCAGATTCATGGTGTGTTAATTTGCGTGGCTCATTCGCATGTTGCACCAAAAATTCGACTTTATCGGAATGCATTGGTCTAAAAGTCAATGATGATCATGAAAATAACCTGCAGAAGACTATCGGAGAACATCTCCTTGATACTTCTGACTCTGCTGTTGCTATCAGTGCTGGTGATACTAAGAGTACACAAGAATCATGGATTGATAGCTCGTATAAAAATGGACTGAATAATAGTGGACAGAGAAGTAGTGGTTGGGCTATTAAAAGGATCGGTGAATGGAGAAATTTCACTGCTCATGCTATAATTATCGGACATGGACGAATCGAAAGTAAAAAATCGAATATGACGAAGGACAGAAATGGAGCATTAATTGACACTGGTATCATTTACATCCAGAAACAAAGAGAAAGTTAATTCAAATAATAATTCATATTATTATTATTACAATACTTTTATGCCCTTTAAAAGTTGTAGTTTGTTAGAAAATTCCAATACTTCTAATATTTAAAAGCGCACTTCTCTTCCTGTGTTCATTGCACATTCATCTCTTGCATTTTCAACATTTTGCATAATTAACTGCTGAAAATTCTTGAATTATTTTTCCTTCACTTCATGATTATATATAAATTAATATTGCTTCAAAAAGACGCATACGTTCAAAAAACTATATCTTCAATTAAGCAGTTTCTTATTAAATGATTAAGCATTGAAGAGTGTACAATGCTTTCAAGGCCAAGCCCTATATCTGTTGCAAAAATATCCCGTAAAGTTCGATTCGAATAATAGTTAACATTTCTAAAATTAAACCTAGAGATAAACCAGAGTTGAAACTACTAGTTGTAAAGAAACTGCTTCATCCCATGGTCTTGAAACTTCTTCAGGTTTATCGCTAAATTTAATTGGTAGTTTTGCCTTCATAGATGCAAAACCCGCAATTCCCATTCTACACAGTGCACTTTCTGATCCATTTGCAATCATTACATCTGCTTCGCCAATCTGCTTCCATCTCCAAACACAATATTATTTCATTCAAATATATTTGAAATTGAATTCCAATTAAATTCAATTTATCCTATGAAGATGTAGTGGATGGCTTATTTTTTGATTATATTTTCTGGATTTTACAACTTTTCCATGCTTGTTTGCTATTAAGTTTGGCATTTCAGAACTGTCTGGAAATCGGACAGAAGAAATATACTTCACATCTTCAACGAAAGAAGAAAGAACAGAGACCAATGAAACAGTTGGAGAAACTGAAAAATTTGGCGAAGACATTGAAACTAGCAGTATTCTCGGAGTAAAAGGAACAATTCATGATGGAATTCTTAGATCTGATGCTTCGCTATCTTCACAAGCTAATAGAAACAGTGAAAAGGAATCTGATGGGATTTTAGCAATCACTTCATCGCTGCCAACGGTTAACAGAATCGGTAAAGTGGACGAAAATGAGGAAGAAGAAACAAAGAAATCCGAAGTCGTTACTTTAAAAACATCTATAAATCATGAATCTACTGAATCAAAGACATCGTTAGAAAGAAGCTCAGAAAGTTTCGCTATTCCTATTTCAACTTTAAAGTCTTCAAATACTTTAACATCAGAATCTTTTGGAACAGTTTCAAATGAAATCATCAATCAAGATAGTTCTGGAAAATTTACAACTTCTGAAGTTCCTGAAAGTTCTACCTATAATACGAATGCTGAATCTGTTTCTGAAAGGGAATCAATGAAAACTGTGGAGTTAGAAACAACTGCAATTCTGGAGATTAACAAGACAGAAACAACCACTGTAGTAAGAGAAAATGGTTTGATTGAATCAAAAGAATCAATCGGTACAATGGCTACAGATAAAGAAACTGATTTGACAACATTATCGACCGTGGGAAAGCAACACAGAATCACTACTACAGAAGATCTTGAAACGCAGACACATATGACTGTTGAGGAAACCTCGCAAAACCAAACTATAATTACTGAAATGACAACTTCATCTTCTATTCCAAAAAGCAAATCACATTGGAAGACAGAAGAACAGAAATTGCAACCGGAAAATACCACAGCAAAAATTTCTGAAACTGATGTAACAATTATTATAAAACATGAAACCATTACGCCAACTGTTATTGAGGCCACTTCTAAAGAAACAATTAACGTTATTTCAGAATCTGATTCAGCAAGCTCAATTGCAGCTACTCATTCAAATTTTGAAAGAACCAAATTTTATGGAACCTCCAGCCCATATGCAGGGCGATTCCATGAAACTACTCTAGAAATTGGTCTTGAAATAGCTAAAGCTGCTCCAACGATTGATCGGCAAACTGGGATTGAAAGAATGAAAACATTTGGTGAACTTGTTGAAGTAAATAGCACATCCTATGCATATTCGTCAACTGCTAAACCCATTCAATCTATAGAAAGTACTATGAAATTCAAATCTGTAGAAGATTCAATATCAGAATCACAAAAAACCGAATCCAAAAAATCGGAAGAAACTGAGACAACACAGACGGCAGCTGAAACAACTGCTCTGGAAAGGTCTTTGGAACAATCAGCAGGAATTCAGTCGCCAAAAACTACCTCAACGCTAAACTCTGTTTCAACGATAAATGTAACACAAACTGAGACCGAAATTGATACTTTGGAGAAATCATCTGAGACCATCAGTTCACCGGTTAACCAAGATACAGTTGCTAACTTATCAGTGAAATTGACATCTCGAGATGCTGCAGAAGGTGTGACAGTAATGCAGCCTGAAAAAACAGAGCCTGTTTCAAGTCATGATAAAAGTGCAACTACTGAAACAGTGAAAGGTGAAGCACTTCAAACAAAAAATGTCGAAGTTGAAGGTTCAGGCGAGGAAATGACTGAATTTTGGACTATGAGTGATATTAATGGTTTCACTTCAAATACTCCTGTCGAAACAAATAATCTTTCAGGAACGACAACTGTCAATGATAAGACTCAAGAAGTTGGCCTGGAAATAGCGAAAATGAAAAAATATCCTAAAACAACAAAACCTCCAACTAACGAGACGAGTTCCTCTGAAAAAACTACAATATCATCGGTGAAAACCGAGCTAAGAAGTAGCTCGGATCTACTTGTCAATATAAAAAAGTGGAAACCGGAAGGGATATTAACAGGATATAAAAGTCATGATAAAAAAACATGTCCAATATGTGAAAGAAGGAAAGTTACCGAAAGAATAAAAGAAAAATCGACCACAGAAGAATCTTCAACACTTGCTTTTCATGATATCGAAGAAGCAACAATTTCCGAAGCAAGTAGTTTAGAAGTTTTCAAGAGAATTGATGGTGTTACAGATAAAAATATTACTCGAAACACCGAAACTGCTGCGGAATTTATTGAAACTACTAGTGAGCTTGCGACTATGACTACTAGTGCAAGGAATGAAACAGAAATGGAGGATTTTTCAAAATTTCTGAGCAAAGCTATGTTAACAAAACCCGAACTGGAATCGACGACAACCAGAACTAGTACGTTGGAAACTGAGTTAGTTAGTTCAATGGAAAAAGAATCTGTGTCAACTCAAGAAGCAGCATTTTTAGTATTCGGGACCCATACGCAATCTACAGTACCTTTCGCTTCCAAAACTTGGACAAGTCCTTCATTTTCTCCTACTGAATTTAGTTCAAACAATGAAAACACTGTTACTATAACAAATTCAGAGAGTTCTCCAAGTTTATTAGCTGTTTCTGGAAAGGAGAAAGAATCCAAGCCCATGTCAATTTCAGAATATGTTGAAGCTTCCGCTACTACTTCTGCTTCGCAAATTTCTGAAATAGTTGCGAATGAAACAAGTATATCGACAAAAGACATAACCGTTTCTCAGCATTCAGAAAGTTCTACAACTGATTTGTTCCCACTGATAACAGTGTCTAAGAGTAACTTAGAAATTGTGTCAACTATTGGTAGCGCAAATATATTAAAAACAGCGTCAGAAACTACTGTTCTAGAAATGACAACAACAATACCTGGCCTCACATCTGAAATAGAAGTCTCTGAAGCAACTATTAATACATCAGAAGCTTCCACAAAAGTTGCAAAATCGACATCAGAAACAATATTTACCGAAACTAAAGAATCGATCATAGAAAGCAAACAAACATCAAGCAAAATTTCAGTTAGCGATAAAGATTTCAACAGCAGAGTGGAACAAGTGTGATTTTAACTATTTTTTGTTTGTAAATTCATTTATTTATTTTCCTCAATTTTGGACTTGTGGCTTAAAAAGGTTAAATTCCTTTTTTTTTTCTCTCAATTTTTAAGTTAGATTCAGGTAGTGACTTTTTTAAATTTGTAATTTAAATATGGATAAAAATACGTTTGAAAAAATTCCATTTGTTGCAGGAAACTATAAGCCCACTCTATTCTAATATTTCGGAATCTGGAGAATACATTTCCAAAAAAATTACTAAAGAGACATATAGTCTGCATGAAACCACAGAAATATCGATTATTCCAAATAGCACTCATCCCGTATCTTTGCATTGTCGAAGTAGTGATGAATGTGGAGCAGATGCATACTGTGAACGGCGATCTGGAGTTTGTCGTTGTTATCCAGGATTTGATGGAGAACCGCCCACTGTACCATGTGTCGGTAATGTCTACTTCTTTTTGATGTTCATATTGCAATATATGAAAGAAAAAGCTTGATTTCGCAACTATGAACACGGATTCTGATCTTTTATAAACTTTTTTTTATTTCTTTATCTTTATAAGCTCTTTCAGATATCGATGAATGCGAGCGGCATTTGGATGATTGTGATATAACGTCTCGATGCTCGAATATAGTTGGTGGTTTTATGTGCTTCTGTGAGACTGGTTATCGGATGTCAAGGGAACTTGTTTGTGTAGACATTGATGAGTGCCAAGAGCGTGCTGCGAAGCCTTGTAGTCAGCATGCTACGTGTATCAATATGCCGGGATCTTATCAGTGCCAATGCAATCATGGCTATACAGGTATTCCTTATTTGATATCTTATTTCTGGAATGCAATCTTTGCTCCGTGATTAGTGTCTGACAGTTGAATTTGAATATTCTCTATCTCTCAATATTTCATGTTCAGAGAGTGATGGGAAATTTAGGTGACGGATACACATGCATTCCGATAGGAAAGAGACATTGCAAAGCAGAAGAACTGGCAAGATCAAAGTGTGGAAGGAATCATTTGTGTTTGGTTGATGACAAAGGTCGAATTGATTGCAACACTTGCAAGAAAGGTTTTTTGAAAGAAGCAGCGGAATGCATCGATATTAATGAATGCGCTCAAGCAAATTTATGTCATGAAAATGCATTCTGCAAGAATATCATGGGCTCTTATTCGTGTCACTGTCAACCTGGCTACGAAGGAGATGGTTTCAACTGTAACGGTAATTATTTTCCGTGCTGCATCTTGCAGTTAGATCACTCAATTCATTGAATGTTTCTTTATTAAGATCTTAGTTTTCTATGAATAAAAGTTACATTTGCTAAAATATGCTGGTATGAGATACATACTCAACAGGCATATTTTCTAAAGAACTAATTTGTTCACAATAAATTATTCCAGTGATTACGAGACTTGTGCAGTGATACATCCTTACGAAACTTGTGCAGTGATACGTCCTTACGAGACTTATGCACTGATATTTCCTTATTTTTGATTACATACATTTATAGAATTAAGTAAATTGCCTACATTGTTTTTTTCAATTATGCTAGCGAAACATATTTTCGATCTAAGAATTATTTTTTAAATGTAATTTTTCAATACTTCACTATATATTTTATTTTTAACAGATATTGATGAATGTCTGAATAATCCATGCCATCCTCAAGCTATTTGTTTCAATTATCCTGGTTTCTACAGTTGCAAATGTCCAGATGGATGGGCTGGCGATGGCAAAAATGAATGCATTAATCCATCTGATACCGCTTGTCTGGTATCGCGCTTAGCCTTATTTTTTATCTAATTTATATTTTATCTTTATATCGTATATATCTCAAATTCCATGTATTTTATGTATATTATGCATCAAAAATTTGAGGATAAGATGTCGGTTTGCAATCAAGCCAATCATACGTCATGCTTATCAGTTAACCTGGGTGTCTTGACTACGTCGATATGCGAATGTGCTTCTAATTATCGATATAATTCTATCAAACGCATTTGCGAAGGTATATTGTACTAGATATTTGATCTTTCTTAAATAACGAAAAGCTTTTTCGTAGAGTTATTGTAGCAGTGTTCAAATGTATTATTTTGAAAATATTTCTACTAAATTTTACAAAGCTAATCAATATAGTTGGACAATAGACCGATCGTCAGTACTTGAAGATTTCTGAAATAACGGCTGGAAAAGGTTTTTTCCGAACTGTTAATGTAAAGTTAAAGCTGACATCGAATTCTCTTTTTTATGATTTTAGTATTACTTTAACCAATTATCTGAAAAACGATTCCCCTTCCTAGCTTGGGGCATTCGGTTTCATCATGCATGGTGTCTTGTCACTAATGTATATTTCATCAGTTTTATTCGAAGTTTTCAAATAATCAACTTCTATAGCATAAAAGAAATTAAAAATGCGATATTTAGACATTGATGAGTGTGCAGAGAATCGCCACAGTTGTGATCCATCGAATTCGATTTGTACCAATACAGATGGTGGTTACGTATGTGAATGCGCACCTGGCTATGAAGGTGTAGGAGGTATCTGTGTCGGTGAGTTCTTCGTATAATATCAATGCTTACATCCATATCATTGTAATATTAATAAATTTAACATTTTCCGCTTTTATATTTTCTATTAAAGTATGACTTGATGAATTTCTTAAAATCAAAATTTATAGTCTTTATCTTTATGAAACTACTTCTAAAGTTACCTATTCTAAGGTTGTTCAGAAATTATCTCCTAAGATTATTTCAGAAATCCGCCTGTAAATGTTTCTTATTATAGATGTTAATGAATGTGAGCGCGGTATCGCCGGTTGCAATGTGGCTGCTCGGTGCGAAAATTATTTGGGAAGTGTCGGATGTAAGTGCCCGTCAGGATTTTTTGGTAATGGCATACATTGCATTGGTATGTGCTATAATTTCTAATTAATTGTACGTGCGATTGAAGTTTCAATATTAAAAGTAAAAATTCATGTAGTTTGAAAGATTACTCCTTCTTTATCTCCTCTTGATTCGACATTTTTCTAAGATTTTTTGCTATTTTTTTCTTCTTCCTTTTTTCTATCCTCTTGTATTTTCAAACCAATATCTTTTCCAATTCAAGCGACTGAATCGTTTACAAAAATTGATTCTGGTTGTGATGATGAATGGAAGAGGACTTGCTACCATATGAACAGAACATGTTATATCGATGATGAGGATGTACCGCAATGTGGTTCATGCCTGATCGGCTATCAACCATTAAGTGGAAGATGTCTTCGTGAGTTATCGCTTTTTCAGTACTGAACTTATTTAAAGACAGGTTGCAATGTTTGGAGAATGTATCAGTTAGTTGGAAAGGAATTATCCTTTTGTCTCTATGCCTTTTTTTCTACTAAGACTGTGAATATTTTAGCTAAGAAAAAAATTGAGCAAACTTCGCATAAAATAATATAAAAGCTTGTTAACAAAAGCTTAAGACTGTTCTAATCTTGGATTACCTATGAATTATTAAAATTATTTATTAGAGATAGGAAGAAAAATGCTGCTTACTTTCAGCAATACAACAAGCAGGTAATTGCGCGAATCCACAAAAGAATGATTGTGATGTGAATGCGGAATGCATCGATGTATATCCAGGGCATCATTTGTGCACCTGTAAAGTTGGATATATTGGTGATGGACGACGCTGTGATGGTAAGCACTGGTCTACAGAATATATACCTCTATTTATTAGCAATTGTAGAACATCTCACAATCGCCAAATCGCTAATATTACCTGGATTTTTGAAATGATCGCTATGACCACACCATTTCCTAAAGTAAACATGATTGCCTTCCTGAATCTCATATCTTATCATTATCAATCTCCTATCTAATCAAGTTCATACTTAAAAGTTCTCGATAAGAAGGCATGGATTTTTAACATGCAACTAGTGGGACAAAAATGGAATTGATGTAAATGATTGAACACCTCCTGGAGATTCTACTAATTAAATTGCATTGTATTATTTCTAGATATTGATGAATGTTCATTACCGGGTGCCTGTGATCCGGCGGCTAATTGTCATAACACTAACGGTTCGTTCACTTGTATATGCCAGTTCGGCTACATTGGTAACGGATTTAAATGTAAAGCGAAATTCAATAAACATGCAGGTTAGCAACTGTCGCATATTTACTTCTATTCCATGAAATCTTTAATTTCAAAGAAGTACATTTAAAAAATCAAAAATTCACAAAATGTTTAGAACAGATTATGTGGCATGAAGCAATTGCTACGGATTTGTTCATTTTAAATAAATTAACACTATTCCCATTTCGATGATTGCACTATCATCAAATGTAACTCTTTTGAAGACTTTTTTAAGTGAAGAATGTTTTTCTTTTGCTCTTAATCTATGAACTTAGAGAATCTTAGCCAAGAATAGATCAAGTAATGATAGCGACTATTTACCTATTACTCTTTTCTTCAGTCAAGTAACAAAGTACTTCACGTTCAAAATTTAGTAAGTATTGCTCTTTCAGTTCATATCTCTAGTTACAGCACTCTACAGAATGAAAAAGCGAAACATTCAAGTGAATCAAATCAAATTCTTTTTTCATTATAATGCAATAAATTAGTATGCTAATGTCACGTTTCTACTTTAATTTCGCGCTTCACTTTTATCACTTTTAATTGCCATATTGTTGAACTGTCTGCAAAGCTAATGTGCTTGATAGTTCGAAATCAGTGTGATTTATTATAAATTTGGATTTCATAAGGGTAGATCAAGAAATGGAAGTGGGACAGAGATTTTTTTGAACTAGTCGAATTCTGGCATTAACTGACATTAATAGCTTTAATTCGAACAAGAAAGTTTTTTTTATTTCACTTCTCGAAATTATTCTAATTAGTTGAAGTAGATGTTAAAGTTAAATACGAACTTTGCAGACTATAACTGCCACTTGAATGTATCCATATGCCACAAAAACGCTCGATGTCAACTTAACGGAACATGTGAATGCAATAGTGGATATCAAGGAAATGGAATTGATATATGCCTGTGTAAATTAAATTTTTGCTCTATTGACTTATCTATCTATTCAAATATACATATTTTTTAATTATTGACATCATCTCAACAAACATTTACCATGTAGTTCATTCGTTATTTCAAATTTAATTAATTTACAACTAAAATTCGATTTGAATTCTTATCCGGACCGATTTTTCCACTGAATTTTTTTTCTGCAGTAGAAAGTGAGAAAAAACATTTGGTTGAAATAACATTTGGAAACAGAACGGACTTTTCAAAAATCACAAAAGCTGGTACAATGAGTCAAGAGACCAAGAAAATTCGCATTGAAGAAAGTACAATGTTAACTGATAATTCTGTTCTTGCTTCTGGATTTGACAGTTCATCTACAATCATGCCATTCACGGTTTGTATTGTTGTTCAGTTTCTGAAGAAGCGCATATAAATTGAACGCTTTACGATATTTTTCAGAGTCTAATTAAAATCAGAGAACTGGTAATAAATCATACAACAATTTCTGAAGATAAAATTTATGTTTTTTTTTTTTTTTTTTTTTTTTAGCTGAGGCAGCTTATTTTTAAGCGTAATTGTATACAAATTGTTGCAGGAAGGAAAAGTGACACAAATGGCAACTGATAATATTGGCTCCATGAGATCTCAGCAAAGCAGTAGTGTAAAAGACATAACAAGCCAAGACATAAGTGTTACTGAAAAAAGTTCAGGAAAAGAAAGTAACACTGCTGCTATTGCTTCTGGAACCTCACCAGGTTGGATAAATGAAACTGATCACCTAACGGTGTCTAAGGGTTCTGCTGAAGATGACTCCATCAGCAAAGATTGGCAATATAGTACGAAAGATAACAAATTATTCACCGTTGAAGCACCATCTTCAACAATGATATTGGTGCATGAAAGCGAGGAAGAAGCCACGGGTGATCTTAGTCTTAGCACCAGGATTTATTCAAGCTCTCCTTCTTCGCATACAGGTGACATCAGTCGGGAAGAGATTCAGAAGGTAATTTTGCGAAGGTGCACTGTCACCGATCAATCAGCGTGTCATGAACTTGCAGTTTGTATAGAACAGAGCGGAGAATGCGTTTGTAAGTTAGGATATCACGGTGATGGATACTCCATTTGCATGTTAGTTGCTTTTGATCATTTCTGCTTTCCGTAAGTCTATTGTTATGTTTTATTTGTGATGATTTTGAAGCTAAATTTAGAAGAAATTTCAAATAAAATCTTAAAAGCGAACAAATCTCAAATAATTAGGACAAAGAAAATAGAAAAACACATTATACGAAGCGAGGACTAATTCGGAATAAAATTTGACAAAAGCAATAGGAAATTGAATACAAAGTAACTTGGAATGAAAATGACAAGTGATTTTTGGTTTTAAAAAACAGGACTTTCAATTTTAAATAAATAATTGGTTTTCATTTCTTTAGGAAAGATACTGAAGATTGTATTTTGGATTCAAAAATTTGCGATTTACGTGCTGTGTGCAACGCATCGACACGTACATGTAATTGCATTCAAGGCTACATCGGTGACGGTATTATTTGCGCTCCAGATACCTTCGTATGTTACATTTCTATATATATATATGTCAATCAAGAATAAAATAACACGAAAAACGCAGGGCACATGTTTCGTTTATTTTCTATGACTTGACAAAAATTTTTTTAAAACATTATAAACTCTAATAAAAGTTGAAATAACCTATCATGAGTTTAAAAGTGAAAACTATTAAATCAAATTTTATAGGATTGCTTGTTGAGGCCAAATTTGTGCAGTAGTTTTGCTGAATGCATTGGTCGAAGATGTGTATGTAATGCTGGATATACTGGTAATGTACACTATCATTCTTTCAAGTTGATATTTCTTTCCTCATCTGGCTCATTTCCATTATCGAATTCGTTGAATTTTATCACCACAGCTGATGAATTTTTTTGATCGTTCTAAGAAGATACGAATAGAATTAACTAAGGAATACTGAACAAATTCATCATAGGTGATGGTACCGAATGTGTTGAAGTTGAACTATTACAAGATTGCACACGATGTGATACCAAAGCAAAGTGCCACAACGAAACTTGCATTTGTGATAAGGTATTATCTAATTGCTCATTGTTTATGGATTTTTTGAAACTTTTATGGTTACACGAAATTCATTCAATTTGATGAATTATATTCAACCATTTTGGAATCATTGAAAAAAAGTCATCATTTATTACCAAAAACATGAATCATTGAATCATGTTTATTTCATTTTTGCATTACATTGATTTAATTACATGAGAAACTTTACATCCAAGAAATTCTAAGGGATATTTTGGTAATGGTGCAATTTGCATCGCTGATCCAGCGGATTGTATCCATTATCCTGGCCTTTGCCATTCCAATGCTATATGTGATCAAGAAAAGCGGCGTTGTAAATGCACTCGAGGTAAGTTTCTCATATGTTTGCTGTATTTGAATTAAAATGTTCAACAAATTTAAATTCAGAAATAGAGTTAAATTGAATAACAATTTTGCAAATTTATTATGAAAGAAGTTTAGAGAGATTTAAAATTTGGAGAATGAAATCTTTTCTTAAAGGTCATATTGGAAATGGAATGGAATGCAGTAGGAAAAAAGATTTCTTGTGTTTGAACAACACAAACATTTGCGACCAGAATGCAGAATGCCTTTCAACCGGTTTATGCCAATGCAAGCATGGGTTTGAAGGAGATGGATATTATTGCTTTGCGGGTTAGTTTCTTGTTTCACTTGGATTTCATTACAGTAATCAATATTTTGCAAATATTTGCTGCTATTAGGAGCAGTTTGACAGTGTTTTTTGTAAAGGGAAATGTAACAATCTGCGAAACAAAAATAATCAGAAAATCAGAATATGCAAAATATATCAGAATATCCATCTTAAGCACTACATTTCTTTCTGAAGATTTTTTTTGTAGCAGTTTCGTGATAATAAAAGAATTTTCATCGAGGGATTATTCTTTCAAAAATTCCGTGCTACTACAAAATCAAGCTCTTGTTTTAAGCTTTCTAGGCCAGCTTTCTTTGGCAATTAAAGATTTTTTCCTTGACTTTTAAATGAAATTATTATTCGATAACTTACAAGTTCTAGCAGCTATGGAATTTGAAACATTGATAGAGACAACAAAGAGCAGCTTGTCTGAATGTAAACAACAATGTGTTGCAAATGAACAATGTTATCATGGAGAATGTCGATGCGCCGAAGGATACAAAAGAGGTCCAAATGCTACCTGCATGGGTAAGTTATAATGTATCGATCTTTGAAATGTTTTGATCTTTAACTTTTGAAGATTAAGATGAAAACAGGTCTTTATGGACTGAAGATAAGTTTAAAAACGTTTAAATTGAAACAAATTATAGATATCGATGAATGTTCGATGGGTACACATGATTGCCATCCAATGGCGCTCTGTACCAACATGCCCGGCTCCTTCACCTGTAATTGTCCAAGTGGTTATAATGGAAATGGGCGCAAATGCTTCCAATATCATCATCTTCATAATATGTCAGGTACGCATGTGATATTCATTCATGAATGCAAAATCAAATTATTCTGCTACTACAAAAAGTTTTAAGAGATCTTACAACTTCAGGGTTAAGAAATTCAGAAATCAATCGATTACCTATCCTGTGCTTAAAAATTTAGGAACCAATCGATCACCTTTTTTAAGGATTGTTTACCTTTCACAAAGAAAGAAAAACTTTTATATGACGGCAACGTAACACAATAACATGAGAAAAACTATGAGCTTATATATAATATAAGTTATATATAATATAACAAGCGCCATTTTCATATGAACTTGAAATTTTTTCTTTTTTTTCAGTAGACTGTGAATTGGACGGGATGACCTTGATTTTGATCAATGATCCCGACTTGTACGACGGTCGAATATTTGTTCGTGGCCAGACTGACAATCCATTTTGTTCCAAGAAACTCAGTGCTTTGCTTGCAAACGAAAGTGAATATCATCTCATGATTCAGTATGCCCATTGCAATGTTAGATTGGAAGAACCGGTCTGTTTTTCTTTCTCAGTAAAATTTCTTTCTCATTTCAAAAACAGAAAAGCTAACGGATGATAACAACATATTGATTTTATAATTAATTAATGTTGAATTTCATAGTCAACTTAAAGTATGCCACTTGTTGAAATAAATGCTAGTAAGCTACTCATTGAATCTACTAAACATTATTTTTGTTCTGACCCAAAAATATTGAACTAGAATCTGTTTGTTTTTTTTTACTTCATTAATAAATTTTCCAACCAATATTTTGAAACTTAAAACCATTTTAGAATACCGTAGCAGTGACAGTAGTAATTCAACGACATCCGATGTTTATCACTGAGCGAGCAGATGCTTATGATGTCAGATGTACATACCCTATTGGTGTTCGAAAGGTTCTAAAATTATCTACTGAATTCAATTTCAATTTACATATTCATATATCACATAAATTTCAAAATATTTAATTGCCAATGATAATTTGAATATGAGGACAGAGCACAAAAATAAAAAGGTGATGATAATGAGAAATAGTTATGTTTAACGGTAATATTTTATTTCCCTGAAAACAAGACTGAATCTTGTATTAATTTTTATTCCAAAAGTCTCATTAGGACTATTTTCAAAAAATTTTTTCTTTTCACATACAAAAATCCTTCAATATGTACAGAAATCTGGGAAAAAAAGTGATGTCAACAATTATTATATTTAATTATATTTATATTTAATTATATGTTAATCTTGTTAGTTCATTTCAATACGTCCATCGTATGATGCAATAAACATAATGAATGTGTTCGGCTGGAGATCTGAGATTTATTGTGAGATAGGGCAAATTAAACAATCATGCTAAGACTTTTTTCCGTTTTTCGGAAACCATAATAGTGATGTCAAAAGAATAGCAATGATAATTATTCAGATTAGTGATTGTAAGTCAGATACCTGTTACCGTGATTGATGAAATTGTTGAAGAAAAATGGATTTATAGGTAGCAAGTCATGTGGGTATTTCGGAGATAACGACCACTAAGACTATTGTTGAAACGGGAGTTGGACCAACTTGCTCATTAACCGTCACCAATGAACAGGATCAGCTTGTCGATACTGCTACTGTCGGACAACCATTGAAACTTGCTTTGACTGTATATCCAAACGGTTTTTGATTTTATTTCAATAATTGCTTCTGTTATTTTTAAAATGATAGTACATTGCAAATGTCCGCACAGTATAGCATTTTCTTGTGCATGTAATTCATGTAATTCAAAATCTGCTGGTCGTATCGTACAAAATATAAGAACCTATTTATTTCAAAATTTAGTTAACTAGTAATGCGTAAAGTGATTGAATAAAACATTTGAAAAAAGCTAGTGCAAGTAGTTCAATTAATCCGGCCTTAGTAATTGAATTGAATAATGGTTTTGGGTAATGAATAGAATACAATTCAATTAATTTTATAAAACATTGCTGTATGTTCAATAATATTGGAATTTGATTTTAAAAACTTTTCTTTGTAGATACATACGCAGTTTTACCGCGGAATTGTTTTGCAATAAATTTGGAGACAGGTGAATTGTATTTGCTAACAGATGAAGGTGGATGTGCTATTGATACCGAGCTTTTCCCAGAATGGACTTACCGACAGCTGTGGCTTACAACAGCCAAATTTCGAACGTTTAAATGGCCCGATAGTTCGATGATTCGTTTTCAGTGTGACTGTTCAGCATGCATCGAAAGTTGTCCAAAGGTTTTTCTTCTCATCAGTGATAAATTAGCAATTTGTCTCTTTTAAATTGCTGATACTTTCTTATTGTCTATAATGAAATATAGGTTAATTGTACGAAACGGCATGAATTGATAAAGCAGCAGCGTTTCCGACACATTCGTGAAATTCCAAGAAATACGGTAGATGAAGAACTAGAGAAACATATAGTAAAAAGTGCAAAATGGATGGCGTATTCTGGAGCATTGCACGTCAACGAGGAAGAAGAATTGGTGCGAGCTCAACGTGACATGAAACGTTGGAAATATCAAGGTAAATTGTTATGATTTTGCATTCATTATTCTTATTTCGGCTTTAACTGCTCAATGATGTTATCTTTTCTGCTGCAGAGGGCGATGCCGAGTATTAGAGATTTTTTTAATTTTTTCGAGATATAAAAGAACTTCAAATTAAGTTGATGTTTTTCTTTGCCATATGCGCCATCGATAGATTAATGAAAATTATTTTGTATTCTTCTGAAGTTGTAAAATATTTTCTTTAAGGTTTGAAAACTTACGAGGAACCGTTGGATACTTTGCCTAAGGACATTTGTATTCATACGCTTTGGATAATACTATCTCTGCTACCGCTGTTATTATTATTGATACTTATTGGTTTGCTATCTGTAGCCTGGAGAAAGAAATCCTCCATCAACATGCGCTGGAGGAGGTCTAAATTCTTGACAAGTTTTAATGATAGCGAATCTTCATATCTCAAATTTTAACGAATTAAAATTTATTTATTGTTTTCGTGCCAGTCCACAAGCAAATTTTGTTATTTATTGTTATCACATCGTTGTTGTTATTATCATTGTTGTCATTCAATTATTCCAATATCTCAGAAATCGTGGATTACTGGGTTGTAAATTTACATTCAAATATGTGTAAATCGCCAGAAATTGTAAGATACAATCAAAGACGATCTTTGTTGTATCATTTATTAAGTGTTTCTTTTTTTTTTTTTTTTTTTAAATTTTTGATGTTCAAATTATTGTTTTTTATCTTTGTTAATGCTTTGTAATAATTTGAGAATAATTTCTACATCTTTAAATGATTTAATGTCTTATTTATTATCTTATTCCAATCTTCAAATCTCCATGTTTTAGAAATTTCTTGAGGACTGGGATTTACTTTCAAATTACTTCACGCTTAATCAAAATATTCAGAATCATTGATTGAAAGTCTTCAGCGAAATTGAAAACTTGAATTGAATTTCGAAATAGAAATTTTTTCTTATTTGTCCTTATTAAGAATGTACTATCAAGAATTAAGAATAATGATTAGAAATTTATTAAAAACATCGAAAAGTTAGGAATATGGAGAATCTTACAATATTACCAAAAGGCTCTTCTATGTCCTGCCTTATTTAACTTTGTGGTATTTTTAATAGATTTTTCAGAAAATGTTTTGTTATTCTGTTTTATATACTAATGGTTTGTTTAGCCTCATCGCGTTAATCGTCTTGAATTCATCGCAACTTGTTCTGTCATCGTACACATTCCAATACTCATTACATTCGCATTCATTGCCAATACATTCCTTATTCATACATTTATTATCATTGATAATTTCCAGTGAATGATAATTATGTATATATATGTGTGTGTGTTCAGTTCATTTTATGTTTTTCAGTTACATTTTGAGGGAACTGGCAAGGTTTCCGAATCAAAGTTCTAGTTAATTAAGCAGAGCGAATCTTAAATACAAAATAATAGTATGTGCGCGAAGGCCAAAACTTTGCATACTGTTAATTGTACCCGATGCCACGGAGATAAGAAACTCTCATGGACAGCTTATTGAAGATCCTTTATGGCCATCAAGAAGTACTCAAAGCTTAAAAATAAACTGCTAAGCATTTCAAATGTTATACTTGTTCTGGAGATCGAAAGAATTTCTTATTTGCTTTAGAAGCTAGGAATTACTTATATAGCCATGAGAGTTGGGAACATACCTTTGTTTTGTTTGCTAATATTGCTGATTTAAACTCTCACACTGCCTTCAGATTAGAGTTATACGAGTTTGTCGGAAGCTTATTTGTCAATTAATAAATTCTATTCATATCTTGCGACAATTTCAAAATTCCGTAAATTCTGTGAATAATGAATGTCTTGATTTCCGCTCCAAAAATCTATTCCGAATTTCCAAAAGGAAACGGTGATCCATTAGTTCTTGAAGTGACAACTGGTATTCTTCCTTTTCTCACATTTGATTTTTAATTTATAACACCAAATATTTCAATTTTTATTGCAAAAATCTGAATTTAAGACAAACTAATTCAGAACATTGCCTCATAAGCTTCGAAACTAGCTCTTATATTTCAGACATCTCTTTTGTGAATTTAAGCATTTGAAATCAAAGCACAGAAGATGTTGAGATATAAAACATAGGCAGTGCAATTCATTTTTATTTACTTTTTTTAAACAAATTTCTTTCCATCTTTACTAAGCTACTACTACCACTAGACTTAAATATGTTAGTTCAATAAATTTTTTTCGTCATAAAATAACTTACCTAAAAGGATGCTTACTCTTTTTTCTTGCAACAGTGGTTTTCCTGAAGATTTTAAGCGAAATCTATTTGTTATTATTTCTTATGAACCATGTGATGTTACAGGCAAGCGAAACTTTATGAAATGTATTGTTCGAGAGCAGGAATTGATCGATGTATTTCTTTCAATATGTATTGTGAAGATTACTAAAATCTTACGTACTTAATTTTTTTTCTTTGAAGAAGTACGTAAGATATATGATGACTTGTTTTAGTTCACAGGATACAAGAACAAGCACATTTAAATGATTAAGCATTATTAACATATAATAAACTGATACGAATAAGCAAGTGCATAATGGATTGATAAGCTGCTGTTAATTCGATCATTCATAATTAAATTATCACATACCAGTGCTATGATGTCAACATACAGTACAGTAATTGAATGAAATCGATGCATTGGAAGTTGCATGTATGTAGTCAACATAGTATATGAATTCAAAAGTTTTGGATTGATGATAACAGAATTTGCAATCAATGAAATATACGCCAAAAAGATACTGATTGCTTTATCCATCTAAATAATATTTCGCTTCTTACAGTAAGCAATAACAAACTTATTTCTTTATTTGGTCAGTTAATTTAGCATCATAGTATCATTAATAATTGCTGGAAAGTAATTTCGAACAAAACATGACATTGGCTCAAACTTCTGACATAAACCTTCACTTTTCATCACTGATATGATTGAATCACTTCAAGCAAACTCATATGTTCAAGATCATAATAAAATGAAAATTGTAGAAATTTTATATATCCTTAACCTGATGTAAAATTAATTTATTTCTGATTGAAAAATTTAGAATCAGTACGAATGTATAGCAATTTCATCTCAGTACTTTATAATGTATCTTCATTCCCGAACATTATCTTTTTTCACGGGAAATGAACATTGGTGCCAATGTTTTTTCCACTGATATGCTGTATTTATTCGCTGATTAAATAAAAATCAAATCATCCATTTTATCTGGCTGCTTATATAGTCTTCTTTTGACTTCTAATTAAATTAAGTATAACACAACAAATATACAAGAATATTATTTCAAAAGGCAAGCACAACGGAAGAGCTAAAAGATAAAGAAATGCAACAATGAGAAAAATATGTTAAAAAACAAGCAACACTAAATCTACCCGTCATAATACTAGATATCAAGATTTCAATTATTCGTAAAACTTTTAAATTTAAATGTATCAGATAACATTATCAGATAACATCAAATGTAATGGGAAACTTAATGAAACGAATATATATTTAAGAATCCAAACAAACAAGCGCTAAACTTCAATTTTCATGTGTCCCCTATGGCAATTTGAATAGTGTCAAATGTGAAACACTACAGCATTCGTATATTTACTACGTAAAAATTCCAATATTCAAGGAAGTATATTGCAACAAGTTTAAATCTGAAATGAAGTTTAGAATTCCAAACCGCATCAATCCTTCAATCATTAGAGAACAGTCATATTACCGATGGAGCGAAAAATACAAAATACAGAATTCATTTCCAGCTCATAAAATAATCAGACTAAAATATTTAATTTGTGATATTTCATAAAAAATTTGTTTCTAATAATTAGTCTGCACTCATTGCTAACCGAGATGAATAAAGTTGAAGAAAAAAATAAGCTTTTTTTTAATGAATTTCGGTAATTAAAAAGAAACGAAGTTAATACAAGAAGTCACTTAAACTGTAAAAAGCATAAAATTAGCAATGAAAGACCACTAAAATATCATAATGATTTTATCATATCACATTAACTAAAAGAAAGAACTGAATGAGACAGATATATAGACAGGAATAACTTAAAAGAAATCATAAAAATTCCAAATGAAACAGTTGCAGTATATTCGTAAAATAAACTTTAAATTGTCTCTGTTCTCATTTATGAAACCATTGATACTATTCACTAGAGAACCGTACATATAAGACTCTTATCAAAACCAAAATTGAGTCCGGTAAAGATATGAGCGATGTATTATACATTTTGGCATAAGGAAAGATTAAAAAGTAGCATGAAAAAAAAAAAAAAAAAGCCGCGCTTTAGTTGAAACTTTTAATCCTGTTTTCAATCTTTTTAATCTTGTATTTTTCTCTTCACTTTTATAACATTTGGAATAAAAAAAAAATATGAAAAAATAATCGGAATAATGTTAAAATTATTTGAAATAAGAACATAAACTGCAACGCTACTATCTCATGTATTAAAATCAGCATTGCATCGAAAAATATTTTTTAAACTACCGCCCTTATTTCATTACATTGTAAAATTTAAGCAGTTTCATCACACTTTTGGTGACACAGTGCCAATTAATTTGAGCAATAACATAAAGGTTTGTTATACAAATGAGCATAAATTCTCATCTTTCCTCTCAAATAAATAATGAAAATGAAGGGGAACTTTATGTTCTGACTATTATTATTGCTATGGAACAGCAAACATCAGAAATCAGTAAGCCTTAACGAACTGCCTGCAGAAACCATATTATGCACATCAGCAACGATAAGTTGCGCTATCTGATCTGCTACCTCTGCTTCCTGAAACAAGCATATCGTTTCATGAATAAGAAAGATAATCTATCACTTCAATTGTGATTTAAATAAATTCTTCAAGGAAAGAATCTGCAATCTTTCCAATAATAGAAATTATTTATAATACCTATTATTAAAATCTTTAATAAAGAACCAAAACTTTCTCTTCCTATGCAGTAGGACTAACCATTTTAAACGGAATTGATCAAATAATGAAGGTTTATTTTCGTAGCTCTCACAAAAAAGCAAAATCTTCCATATCTCCATCTTCACTCAAGTTAAAAAGTACAGAGATACGATAACCAGAATTAAACACACCTTTTTCATAGAGTAATGTAGATATTTATCTAGTTTATTTTTGAGCTTCCTTCGAGTATTTCCCTTATTATCGGATATACTATAACTATTATCATACATAGGCCGGTAGCGACCCATATCATCGATTGTAGCTAATGATACACTTCTGAAGTTGTAATGAAATATATTTAAAGAAAATTCAGAGCTGCAAAAGTATGTTTCAACTGTCAGACAACTTTGAAAATAAATCGTTCTAAAAATATAAAAACTGATTAACAGAGTTTATAAAAATGCTAAAAAAATTGAGGGGTAAAAGTAAAAGCATAAATTCAAGCACGAAAAACTTTCATATTTTAAAAAAAAGAACTCACGCCTTTGATCGCCCAATGCGAGTGATTTTCGTGCTACAGGCATTCGAATTATCCGACTGAGAGACTGTCTCGCATTCTTCCCTACTCAGTGGTAATAGTGCATTAAAATGTGTACTTGTATCTGAGGATTGATCCGAATTAGTTGCTGAAACAGCTAACATTTTCATCTGATTTAGGAAAAAAGAATTTCAACTTCTATTTTATCGAAATTTTTTAATTTCCTTCAACATTAATTCATAACAAAATATCTACTGAATCCATTTTTTCCGAAATACCTACTAAATAATCACCTGAATCCGTTTTTTCTTTTGTGTTTTTTGAATTATGCAAATAAAAAAAAAAAAAATTGCAACTGCAAATCACCCAAAATCTCAAAAAGTTGTTGGCATAAAGCAAAAAATAAGATTTGATATAAACTCTTCATACAAAATTCTGAAGTACAAATTTTCAAATTTGACAGAAAAAGAAGAAGGTAAATATCTTCTTTTGCCATCAAATTTTTGCCTGAATTAGAGTATCATTTTTTATTTCTGCATGACTTTCTTTTTAAAGAATGCTCTTCAAAAGTCAATATAACTGGAAAATGTAAAAATGAACCAAATGTCCGCTTTCTCATATTTGGATTCGGCAATTCGATATTGTTTTCTACTTGAGCCATCAATTTTTGTAGATATTTCACAAATGCTGGTGATGCAGAAAAACGTTTTAGATAATTCTGGAAAGAATAAGATAAAATCAATGAATTCATGTTCTTTCAATGTACAGAAAATTAATATATCTCTGATATGTTACGCGAAATTTCTCTTATAAAATCTTATTAATTTCTTCTTGTTATTATTATCATTCTCGTATCTTGCTACAACGTCTTATTATGCAATATTAAAAAACATGGTTTTATTTTCATAATTATTATTCGCTTATCTGTTCCAAAATGTGCAAAGCCATAAGTCGCGCTGTTTCGAAACAGCTTGGAGCAGGTCTTCCATTTCCTAAACAAATGTCGCTTTCGATTTGAATTCGTGTTTTTGCATCAAATTTCAACGGTTCTGTTGCTTGCATTGAAAAATATCTGCAAGACGCGGCAGTTGAAAATGAACAATTAAATAACTGCTTATACTTATCGCTAGAGTCTCTTACAATAGCTGTTTGTACTGGTAATTCTTTCATACTCTCATAATTAATTTACTGGTCGTCGATTGCAAGAAAAAAAAATTAATCTCTTGAATGAAAATGATATTTTTTTTGTTGCTTTAATAGCTAAAGAATATTATAAAACAATCTTTAAAATCCATTTTCTTTAAATAAACAAATTCCTCGGAAAACGCTGTTAGATCATTATGCCTTTTAATACACCTCAAATGAAAGAAAATTAAAAAGCAAAATA
The DNA here is from genome assembly GCA_002249935.1 of Onchocerca flexuosa. Classification (NCBI taxonomy): domain Eukaryota; kingdom Metazoa; phylum Nematoda; class Chromadorea; order Rhabditida; family Onchocercidae; genus Onchocerca; species Onchocerca flexuosa. The sequence continues at coordinate 901,840 of KZ269992.1, read as the reverse complement.
AAGAAATTATCAAACCATTCACATCAATATACTTACTAAAGAATGGTTTTCAACTTGTAACAATTATCTTAAATATTTATTTTTTAACGCATAAAAAAAATGGTGTAATGTATCTATAATTCAGTATTTTGGCTTATTAAAATTTTCCATCTTTTTAGGCATTATATGGACTGCCATAGAAGATATACTAAAAATGATAGAACATGTGAGATGTGATTAATTGAGCAGTAGTTGTTTAAGCACAAAAAAAGAAGAAAAAGTTGAAATATCAAATAAAATTTCAAGCAACACTTAATTTATAGATTCATTAAATCTTACTGAATATTTTCAGTCAGACTAATATAGATTATGGAATCCTCAGAAATTGCAGGAATTACCATCGTCTACCAAAAAAAAAATACAAATGTTTGAGGTAACAAACCAACCTATTATAGATAATCATAGCATCTTCAATAGCTTGTTCATCGCTTTGTGTTAATGGTAATTGTTCAGCAAAGCTTTCAGCGGAAATAATAAATTCTACCAATTTTCCCCCGTCTTCATTTTCCATATACTGAAGAAAACAAATTTTCGAAAAAGTCTAAAAAATATTAAAACAAATAATAGAAATCGTCCAAGAATTATACAACCCCAATAATTTATCCTATTCTATCTCTTAAAGTGATTTGACTACAAAATTAAAAGATGTGAATTTGAGAAGAATCGAACGGTAAAAGACATCACTAAATTTAAAAACTGATAAAATGAATTTATAGGGGCACACTACTCCCTCTTTACTTATCTGTTGCAAAATTCAATATATCTAAACCTCAAATTTTCAAATTCAGTCAGCTTCGAAAAAACTGAAAAGAAACCAGGCCTTTTTTGAACTATAATGAAAACTTGAAATGAGTGAGATAAAAATTCCAACCGAAACCTAATGAAGAAAAAGTTCATTTACCTCAACAAATGCACATAGAAGTGGCTGGCATAGCATAATATCTTGCATTGTAAGTGCTCCACTGCTGATAACATCTATTCGATGTTTAGCATAATATATACTATTTTCAAACTCTTTGAAATACCTACAAAACCAATTTGGATCTTTAAACCATTTTAGCAACTGAAGCAAAAACATCATAAATTTTAGAAACTTTCCGTATTCCAACACGGTGAATATTCTATACATAACGGAGTTTCAAGCTAATGCAAAGAAAGAATATTTATTATCGAAAGAGTTTTCTATAACTTTTTTTTCCTTTGTTCTAAACAGAAAAAAGAGCCGTCATGTGTGAATTATTTTTTAAAGCAGATTTTAAAAACTAAAAAATGAATGAACTGCATAAAGAAATATTAATAAAGAAACCACAGACCAAGGATAAAAATCTTTTAAATTTAAATAAAAACTAATACAAACCGACTTTCCATGATATTTAAAACAAAGCTTTGTGCCTCAGAAAAACAACAAGGATCGAAAAATCCATTTTTAACATTTATCCGTTCTGAAAAAAGTCTAAAAGTTTTAAAACTTCTGAAATCAATACCAAATGCTCCTTCTTTTAATAATTAGGATAATATTACATAGTGAATGAAATGATAACAATAGCAACAACGAAAAATATGAAATATGATGTTGTCATATGATGTTGAAAGATATGATGTTGTCATTACCATGTTTACAACAGACATAAAAGTAATCATTTGTTCGACCATTTTACAATGGTCAGTCGTTTCAGATCTTTTGTTTATTCCTACCATCATAAAAAAACATTTCAATATTTAGTAATGAAATAGAAAATGAGCTTTAGTGTCTTAAAGTCATTCTTCATTACGTACTGCCGAAGTTGGTATGGTTAGTAACTATTCCAACATTAAATAATTTACTCTGTATTATTTTCCGCAAATGGTCAGTAATATTAATTGAACAAGATGCATCTTCGGCTATATATTTTGAATAAATGCGAACTGCATCATTTTTGATCACTGAAATAGACCGACTTTTTATTTTAATGCCAAATTTAATTAATGGATTAACTAAATTTGCAGTAGCTTTTCGATGGATTAAATAGCAAAGAATTTTTTTCACTGAAAACAAACAAAGAAAATTTATTCAGCAAGTAAGTTTCTTTTATTGAAAGATACATATGTCTCTAAAAAAATTACTTGCAATTAAGGCTCCGTCGTTCTTCTTCGCTGCAAGTGCCGAACATCGGAAACTTTCAGCATGCAGCCAGAATTTGATTAAGTTAAGCTGACCTAGAAGTAAGGACAATGCGAATATAAATGAGCACAGAAAAACAACATTTAAAACAAGATTATTTAAACCATAACAGTCATTTTTTTAAAGGAGTTGATTTTTCTTTTCTCAAAAAAAATTAGATAACTTCTGATCCTTTGTTTTGATCATCTCTTAGCACAAAGAGTTCCCAAAGATAAAAATGACAATAAAATACAGATCACTCATCAAATAACATTTTCAGCCAAAATGTTTCAACAATATAGTAATTCATTAAATAATGAAATTGTTACCAATTCCTTCCATGAACTGAATAAAATATGCCAAAGCAGCAGCATCATGTAACGTTTCGGTCAGCGTATATACTAAAGCTGATTTTGGAAAAATTCGTTGAGCTGATGGTTGTGGTTTACCTGAAACGTTCAGTCTCCAAAAGGATAGATTTGAAGTTCTAGCAACTGCTTCAAAAAATCTTAGTTCGGCAATACATTTTCTTTGATGGAGTTCTCCTTCGTTAAGCCTGCAGGATGAACTGCTCTAATGTTGACATATTTCTCAATATTATTAATTATTTGATTGGTCTAAAGGATTTTTTCGAAGACTGAACAAAACAAAAAAGATTTAACACTTTAGAACTATTTCATTTATTATGGAATCAACAAAATGTGAATTGAATGATTCAACTGGAAATAAGGAACATACCCATTTTCTATGCAAGTAGATTTTAAAAACTTGAAAAAAAAAAATTAAAATCCAATATTAATCGAGTACTGACTTAATAATAATAATCAAGAAAAACCTTTATTAAACTATTAAATTTCCTTCAAATTTGGAAAAAATCATCAAAAGGCTAACCTAAATCACCGTTTATTTGCAAAGTATACATGCCAAAATTTGTGTAATTAAACGAAATTGTTGAAAAATATTTGAAAGGAGTCACTGGTCATGATTTTCCAGCACTGAAAATTATAGTGTATTTATTGCTTCATCTCCTGAAAAGTTCGGAATTGTGCGAGGAGTCTGCACATTACTTGATAATCAGCCACCCTCTGTAGATTATGACCTGCAAAATTTCCCATACTAAATCGTATCGCGACTTTCGATTATTCTGGCCGATGTGGAAAGGAGGCCTTTTAATCGACACTGCGTTCTGTGCTCTCCACAGTTGGCACAGTCCCTGCAGGTTCTTAAATCCTAACATACCGTAGCTACATCCTCCGACATCGAGGCATAGCCAGAAAAGCCGATAAAGTTTTGCATCTAAAGAGCTGAATTAAACGCGGCCTTAGTGTCTCATGGTTGTATTTGATTGCTGAATATGGGTGATGCTGGAAGAGGGTCGTCACACGGGAGCGGGTAAGTTCTTCTTTGGCATAATTTTGATTGAATTTTGTTCTTTCATACTGGGGTATGACCTGAAGAGTGTGTGATTAGCTAGGCAAGACTGCTTTTGATGACAAGCCTGTTTGTTGGCATGCCATGCCTGCGCATCGGTAACATCACCATAAATAATCTCGTCTCCTTCTTTTTTCAGTTCGAACTATTGTGATCTGAAAGACGATGGAGTTGAGAATGTAATCAAATTCACATGCTTTTTATGTGGTCTTACCGAGAATTGCCGTTATGGTTTGGTGGAGACTTCAGGTCGAACGTTAGTTGTTGACTTCCTTCCGTTTCTCTTCTCTCTTTTATTTGTCTCTTGGTTATATTCAGCTTTGTAGCATACTATTGAAAAATTTCTCGTAAAATCCGAGCATTATATTCGTTTGCTTATTTGTTGTTAGTTTTATTAAACATATAAATGTCTTCTTATAACCGGCCAAAGTAGATTAAATTGTTTAATTAGTTCCTAAAAAACCCTTATCTTTTTATTTTCTTCTGAATAAAGCGAGTTTTTCCTGATAAAATTAACTTTTTGATTCCTCTGTGGAGCGAATGGGCTAATTTATAGGTGGCGAATATGCATGTAGCAATGAAATATGCTTTGAAAGCAAATATATTTTGATGATGGGACATTGGTACTGGTTGATTCATTAGTACTATTAGTTTTTAATTCCATTGACTAAATAAAACTTAGAACAAAAAATGAAACTTTTTTTTGCATTGCACGAAAAACGTTAGGAAGGTCTTAAGTTTTAAAATCCTTATAAATTTAAAATCAAGTTTGGGAAAAATTATTCTTTTGTAGACATACTTACCGGTACAAAGATGAAATGTATTACATGATGGATCCATTCCGAAATCGAAGTGCTGTGAATGAAAGACGGCTAACTCAAACAAGGGCTAATACTGGCAGTAAGACTTCTGAAGAAAGCAAGGCTACAAGCATTTTCGATATACTTGTTTTGGGAGCAATTTGTAGCAAATGTGGACAACCTGTCTGCATTGATGAGGTAGACAAATACTTCGAAATATTGAGTTTTATGTGATAAGAAAAAGGAAGTTTTCTCAATGATCGTTGATATGAAATGTGATCATTAGAGATCAAACTGGAAAGAAGTGAATTAATTAAAGTCAAAAAAAAAATAATCCAAATATCAACATGCATTAGTGTTGAAAGACAAGCCATGGATCAGATCTTAATTGCTAAGAAATTTTCATGCGTTTATAATGTTTGATTATTATATTTTTTTAAATATCTGGAAGTGAAGAGGGATTAGAAATGAGAAAGTTTTGTTGATATTTTGAAGATTCAGGATCAAAAGTTTTCAGAACAACTGTAATATTTCTTTCCAAGAGTTACGAATTTTTGCTTTACTTATAGCTAAAAGTTTGTTCAAGACTAATGATTCATTTTTTATTGGTTAATTATACTCTTTTTTTTAGAACTGTAGTGTTTTCTACACAAAGACCTTCTGTATCATATGTGTAATTCGAGAAAAAATTCATTTCCCAAGAAAATTTATCGAGGTACTTTTTTTTTTTTTTGCAAAAAAATCAAATGAAGCAGCTCATAATCGTGTTTCCTGAAAAATTAACTTGTTTTCCTAACGTATCCAAGCATCAGCTTGTTCAAAAAACTTAGCAATCCTTTAATTGTTCATTTTAATCAATCCTCTGGTTAAATCGTAACACCGCGTGATTTTAGTCTTTATATGATAGCTCATTTTCGGCTGTTGTAGATTATAGGAATTAATTTTGCATTCTGATATTGTTAGACGATTGCCTATCAAATATCAGAATTCATTAAAAAAAAGTAGGAATTGTAGAAAAAACATTATCAGAAATATAAAAAAAAGCAGTAATTAATGGTAATGGAGTGCGAGATGCTTCTGTAATTCCGTTTATAATGCTCAATTATAAAAAAATAAGTTTTAAAAACCGTATTGTAGCATGCACTGATTTTTTTTTTTTTTTTTTTTTTTGTGAATACTGCGATTCTACGCTTTTCAAATTTTCGCTAAGATTCGGTTTTTTTTTTCTAAGAAGTCTTTTGTCTGCTAATGATTGCTAAATTTGCAGCAGATTGATACTAATCGGAAACACCAAAAATCTGGGCAAAAAGAAGTTAAAATCTCTCTTTGATATACAAAATTATTTTTTGTTATATATAATTGTATAAATATTTCCATTTTTCTGTGAGCACCACATTTGGTTCATATTATGAAACTTTATGATGAGTTCGTATCTTATGATATTTAATCATGACATGCACTGTGTGCTAGATATGTTACAGAAAGCCTGTTCTTCTCAAAAATTCTTTTGTTCTGCTTTTTGGTCATTAAATTTTATAAAGTGAAGCATTTTTGAAGAATTTTTCTCCCAAAACTTATGGAATTATCTGTATTGATATCTTGCATATATGACCAAAATGTCCTGGCTGAAATCCAAAGAAAAACTATTGTGAACTGATAAAATGAATTATTCCTTTTCTTTATCCAATTATTTGTCAAGGAAAAATGGATTGCGGATTCTGTGACTAAAATGTGGATTACTAAAATTGCTATGAAATATCAAATGACAGCAACTTTTGCTTCAAAAATTTTGAAAAGATACAATCAGCATCAATTGAGTTGTTCAACCTTTATGACGAACTTAGCGAATCTATATGACAAATAATAAATTGTGTAGTTGTTATTCGCATTAATATCAGAGAAAGAAATCTATGTGCAAATAAAGGGGATTGTTGGCTGCTTTTTTTTTTTTTTTTTGCTTAAATTATTTTGGAATAATTCAGCTGTACTTAATAGTTCAGTTCTTAGTTCTAGCTCTAGAATGACTTATATTTGTTTTCATCTAATACAGTTGCAGAAAAATTTCATGAGCTATAAATCCTACCATATCTATTGAAATCAGAAAATTGAGAAATTTTAATGAAGCATAACATGAAAGTCGTAGATGATGTATAAACTAGTTCTTACCATTTCTTTAATTTAAACTTTGAACATTCAGTTCTTGACAGTGTTCCACACTCCTACGGAACTGAGAAAATTTTGAAGTAGAATTTACTGGACGTTAGATGAATTTTGCTCAACATTGGTTCATGATAGTGCGTTTATCAAGAATCCTCAGCTGATTCCCTCGAAATTTGGCAAAAAATACATAACTTTTCTGACTTTTAGTGTTTTTTAACAGTTTCACAAATATTTTTGACTTATTTGTCGGTAGCTTCGTTTTACATAACAGTAAAATCAAAAAAATATTAGGAATTACTGCTCTTCCTTTTAAAATCTAGAAAGAAAAAACCTTTCCCAGCACTATGTTCTGTTATTTGCAACAAACAGCTTGTTTCGCAGAGTAATCTTGCTGATGACATCTATCAGGAAAATATACGGAATTTCGAAAAACAGACCGATTCTGAAATGTAGTTGATAAACTGACATTCATACATAAACTTTACTGCTCCCTCACTCATACTTGTTAATCAAACTACATGACCTCGTGAACGTTATATTCCCATATTCTGTTCTTTTATTCTTTTTGTATTTTAAGCTCCAGCTTAAAGAAAATTCTTTCTTTTTTGTTTCTTCCATTTCCGAATTCTTCCTTATCCCAAATTTACAAGTTAGATGGAAGAAATAAGCGAAGAGATAACTTTTAATACATTTACGGCGATTCATTTTAATGGAAAAATAAGAGTTTAAAAGTTGTAGTGAGAGAAAATGGACCAGATCTTAAAAAATTTACAGATGATTCAGGCATTTAGTAAGTAATGATTCTTTCTATTTCATCGAATTTATCGATGTATTTATCAACTGAATATAAAATGAACGTATTAAAAATAAATAAACAAATAGCTAAAAAATCAATAAATATATTTTATATATCAAACTTTAAATTTATAAAAGTATCTATAATTTTACTTAAGGATTTTTTTGAGCATCCTTCTAGTATCTACATAAGCATGCTATGGCTTTCTTAACTGCAAAACTACTGTTACTGAAGACAGAAATTTAATGAAGGATTTCACTTTTGAACAGCTTCAGAACTACTATCAAAAGTGACTTGGATGTTTAAGAAATAATGATTCACTGAAGTAACACGGAGAAGTTTCATTAGCATACTTTGAAAATAATAACTATAAATCTGTACAAGTTTTATAATTCCTAAACGTTATACACGAGATAAATTTTGCAATTTAATTGCTGCAAAATTGTGAAGAACGTGGATGCATTCAGAAAAATCCTGAAGAATTCGTTCAAATTAGCGATTCAAGAGAAACTTTAATTATTCTCAACAATACAATATAGGAGATCATGAATATTCGAACAATGCAAATATAAGTCTTAAAAACTTTAAAAAGTCTAAGATCTGCTACAAAATGGCTTCCTGATAAATCCGGACATTACTTCTTAATCTTTGTTTAACTTGTAAGAACGGTTAAAAATTCTACAAATCGATTTCAGGGCTCGTCGTAATCGAAAAATTATTTGCCAAAATTTATGCTGTGACTTAATGAATTCAGATAAATTTAAATACTGCCTGACATCTGGGATCAAAAAAATCAAAATCAAAAATTTAAGAAAATCATAAAATTCAGTGTTTTGATTAAAAAGAATCAAATCAATCCGAATTATTGAAATCTATAAAAAGAGCATCCATAAAATCTAAAGAAATCATAAAATGAATAATGAATGCAGAAAAATGAAATGATCTGTATAATTTTAAAGTATAGTATACGTTTGGTGATTTAATTAAATACTTTATTGTTTTACGATGATGCTTTTAGAACTTTTCAGTTTATAATTACATAAATGAAATAACTTTTTTTTATTTTTTATTTTTTTTGTAATACTGATCTTCTTGATTTACACTGTCTCGGACTTTTCTGCGAATTCATCTCGTAAAATATAATTCAAGTCGCATTACTTTCAGATTAATCTCCCGAAACATAAAATCCTCATCTTCTAATGTTTACTGATATTCAGCTTTTCTTGCTTTCTTTGATTACTTCATTATATCACAAATATATTCTATAGTTTTCAAATTTTTATAAATAAAACTACTGCTTCCCAGCAGCTCGTTCTTTTTCTTTCTTTAAACTTCGCAAATAGCGCAGAGCTCGTTTGGCTGCCGTACATTTGGCTATCCGATAGCTCCTTCCCATTCCTGTGAAACGACACTTGCCCTGGATATCAACTGTTACACGTACTTTTCCTGTTTCTAGTATTCTTTCCAATTTCCTATAATAAAATTATGTCTCCTAACAAACCAAAAAAAAAAAAATAATATTTAATCAACAATACGTTTTTTGTGCTATAAAATTTGAGCAGCAACGATTGTAACTAATTTCCTGAAGAAAATGAATTTCCTAAAGAAAATTAATCTAAATCAGTTCAAATTCAAATCCCTGGTTCTTAACACAAATTATAACTTAGAACTCATGAAAAATCACAGTATCTTAAAACTTTATAATTTCTTTTCAAACATTCGAACTAAAGAAAAATTTAAACAAACAAAATTTTTTTGCCTCTGCCCATTCTCTCCTCCGAACTTATTCATCATATTTCTAAGTCTGAAATTTGTAAATCTCCCGAAGTTTTTGGATCTAACTATGCTTTGTTTATTTCTGAAATATCAGGCTGTAAAATTTATTGAATCTAAAAACCGTCGGAACAAAAGGAAAAGAAACATACGAGAAACGAGCCCGTTCAGGTTCCATTTCAAGCAATTCACGAATTGGTGAACGTGGTGGATTACTACAGCATTCATCTATGGTTTCTTTCATTAGGTTATAAAAGACTCTCCATACAATATTTAAGCTTCGTCCACTATCCTAAAATTTGCAAAACTATGAAAATCATATTAGACAAAAATAAAATTTAACAATTTTTTAAGAAAAACAACAATTTCCTTAATTTTAGAAATCGTAATTATCAGAAACTAAATAATCCTAAGTAAAAACTTAGATTAATTGAATTACCAAATAGATGGCTCCAGCTACCGACTCGAAAATATCACCCATAGCTTTCGGGACTTCAATATCTTCTTCTTCACCTTCATCAATTTCTTCTTCAGTCGTCACCATATACATCTGCAAATTTAAGAAGAAAAAAACTTAACTAAATTTCCAATTCTTCAACTCAATTTATTGGTAACATATGCTAACTAATTGCATTGAAATTAAACTCATCAAAGTTCTTGAAGAAAAACTACCTCTTCATTGAAATTTGCACCCGAAAGATTCTTTTCTGCACAGAGACAAACAAATTTCTCGATCATATGATGCAGTCTTGGGCACATTGCGATAAAATGCTTAAATAATTACGATAAAAAATATGAAATTCTTCTAGCTTTTGAGACTAGAAAACCTTGAAGTTACCTATTTAATGGACGATATTTTCCGATAAAAAATTCTCGACATGTTTTTACGTATATCTAAAACTACTCGAAATTGGTACCTTGGAGGCTACATAACAAAATTTAAATAAGGAATTTTTAACAGATCTAAAAAATTTTGGACAAATGATGAAGCAGAAATACCTTATGGAAGTTATATTTGACAGCTAATGATGCAAAAATAGTATTGTTGACAAGTGCGGAACGAAGATCCGTAAGGACGCCTGGACTGTAATGTGCTGAATGTTCGAAGAGGAAACGCGTAATAACATAGTCCAGGACAGCATCACCAAGGAATTCTAAACGCTGCAATAAAAAATGTTTCATCGTTTACCAAATTTTCGAATGAAAATCAAATTTTTTGATGTAAAATTAAGATTCCATTTCTACCGATATATGAAAAAGGCCTTTCAAAAAGATAATTTTAACAACGACAATGAAACATCTATCAAAACAGAATTTTGCAACTTAATCGGTGTACCTGATAGCAGCCCGTTATTCTGTTTTTGTAATAAGAAGCGTGAGTAAATGCTTGCAACAGATATGCTCGATCACTGAAACGATAGCCGATGCAATCTTCTAATTTTGAAAATTGAAATTGTATCCACAGATCATTTAATTTTCTCAGCGATTTGTCTGGCTGAAAACAACATCAAAAGTACAGGTAAATGGATGTTTATAAAAGAAATGAATAAACTGGCTGCCATTATACGATAAGCATTCCAATGTTTACTTGGACTAAATGTCATATAATGATAAGTTCTAGAAATATTATATCCCTAAAAATGGGAGGAAAAATAGAATATCGATAACAGTAGCAAGAAAAATGTTTGAAAATCAAAAATTAATCAAAACAATAGCACACATCGCTCAAATAAATTATGAAAGAAACAAAATGGAAAACTTTTATTAAAAAGAGCACTAAAGTATATTTTAGATCATTGAGAATGTGAAAATATAATTAAACGAAATAAACTATTAGGGTCTTGATTAAAAGATAACATGGAGATTACCTGTTCAGTGGTATCAATGAACCGCAATAGCGGTGGTTCCATTTGTACCGGCTCCGTAAGTACCTTTAATCCTAGCCATTTCATGAATTTTAACGTTGCTGTAGGACCTAGTTCCAGAAGATGAGCACCAATCAAAGATTCAACTGCATCAGCAATTGATTTGTCACCCAAACTTTGCTGCGTTAACAGATTGTACGGCAAAGGCGTAATCTCTTCACCATCCCAACTTGTCGTCATATTCTGAAATATGAATGACTGCATATAGTGAACGAAGATACATAAATACTAAAAAGAAGAATTTGTTCATCAAAATACTAAAATGATCATCAAAAAGAATAGCTATCAGAGAAGAATAATGATCGATTTTTTAAAATGTTCTTTTAGTAGTTCTGTATGTATCCATATTAGATACACTCATATCTTACGGAATACATGCTATAATTAATGAACAAAATGAATAAATTAATGAACAAATAATTCATATAAATTTTAGTTATTTAATCACTGTTTCAAATGCTTGCCTTTGGGAATTCAATAGTTTCAATACCATCAGCAATTCGTCGAACTTGACTATTCCTATCAGCTTCATCCCAACCTGTTGGTATTTTTACCTAGAATTCAAATTATTGTTTACACATATATGTCAAAAAGCTAGCATAACTTGATATATACAAATAATGGCTTAAGTTTTTTCTGATTAAAAAAATTTCAAGAAACTAAATCACTTTAGAATTAAAGAAAATATGCCAATCAAAAAAAAAAAAGAATTTGAAAATAAATTTTAATATAAAAATTAAAAATTCCCCGTTTTTTGTCCTAGTATTACATTATACATAGCAAAAGGATTAATGATCATGAAACCATACCGGTTCCTGTTCTTCGACTGCTTTCCCTTCAAGAACATTCTCGATGAACTTGTCACGCTCTTCTGCATCTAGTGTATTCGGTGCTTTAAAGTCTGATGTTGGCGCATAACTGAATCTCATCAGATTTTTTCAGAAAAGCAAAACTTTGATTGAAGAAAGACATAGATCAAAGAAACCAAAGAAATAGAGATTGGAAGGCAAAGAAAAAGAAGAATTAGTGATCAAAGATGAAAGGAAAAATCGATAAGACTTTCTATCATTGGAAATACAAAAACAAAAAATGGATTCCATTATTCGGTTAACGGAAAAAATGAAGAAAAATAGAGATGAAAATATAAAACCGGTAATAATTAAAAGATTTCAATTTAAATAGCAGAAAGAATGAGCATATAACTTTGAATCATTTTTAGTTATAAAAAAAGACAATATAAAAGTAACAACTTACCAGGGAGGTAACCATCCATCATTTGGATCAAATTTTGAACCAATGATCAAAGAGGGAAGATTATGTTTTCTTCCCAAACGATATAAATTGCAATTTGATACCTGCAGAAATAAATCCCCACATAGCGATAAAAATACCAATTTTTAAATGCTTCATTTGAAAGTAAGAAACTTCAGATCATGAACAAAATAAATATCTTCCTAAGTAAAAACCAGATTATAAAACAAACAAAGAACAAAGCTCATTACAAATTTCTTTTACTTTAAATCAGTACAGAGATAAAATTATCAAATGAAAACCTCTCAAATTCCTCAGGATATTCAGCAATATGTCACAAATTCCGAAAAAAATCAAGTGATAAAAAAATCAATGAAATTTTCAATAACCTCTTTGCTCCTCGCAAAACTAAGTTTTCCTTCATGTTGCTCAGGATTGGTGTGAAATAAATAATCAGTTATGGCATATTTCAAAAATGAATCACCAACAGTCTCGAGACGTTCCAAGTTGATGCCATCAGACGCATTCGACAGCGTCAAAGCCTAAAAACATTCTTAGCAAATTAATTGAAAAAGGCCGACTGAAATCAACTTTGTTGTGATTAAAACAGGTAAACCGACTGATCTTTATTTTGACAACAAAATAATCGCTATCATTTTGTGATGATGATTTCAAAGAAATGAAAAAGAAATAAAAATATAAGTTTGACAATGTATTTAAAATACATATTTGTTTCAGAGTTACCGAAATTATTTCTTCTTCAATTCTTCATTCGACAACAAAAAACTTCAATAATTTCTTAAGATCTATCAACTTCTTTTCTGTGAATTGTTTTTCAAACAATCCTTATACGAAATTTCATTAAAAACCGATCTGTACATTCATATATTCTAAACTTACAAAGTTGCCTCTGATGTAAATACAATCGAAATTTTCTGACAATCTCTGACGCTAAACACTAAATTTTTGACTTTGGATACCAATTAATTCTTAAGCTATATACCTGCAGTAAGGTGCATGGAGAGACACCATCTGGATGATCATTGAAGGTATCTTCCTCAAACGAAAATGTTATCCAGTCCAGAACTGGAGCACTTATTTCTTGCTGAAAAAATTGCTTTTAATTTCTTTCTATGCCTAATAGAATGATTTCAGCAAAATATACTTTAAAGTAATGAATAACAGCAAATGCACATTTGTTGTTGATTTTTTAATATAATGTATGATGCAATGGCTAAAAAAAAAAAAAAAAAAAAATTAAATTATAGTTTTGAACAAAAAATTAAAATTACAATCATTTTTGCTAGAAACACTAAAAGATTTTACTAGCAGAAAATGTTTGCGCTGTTATTAAGGATAATTTAAAGAAAAAAAAAAAAAAAAAAAACAGATAAAGCCAGGAATATGCCACTTTCTCTCCCATCTAAGAAATATTTCTACTTTATTCCCAAAACATTCTTTCTTGTATTACCGTTTTTAAGCGAAAAGGCAAATATTTGAAGGACAGCTTAACTGTTATGCATTATCTACTGCGCAGAGAATTTATTTATTTTCTTTTCAATACAATATGAATCTTCATGAAACTTTTTTTTAATCAAGATACAATTGGGAAAAAGAATTTTTGGATTTAGATTTTTCTACCAACAAGGCATTGCAAGATTGCTTTGTGAAAAAATAAAAACGGGTCACAAAGCTGAAACGTAATCCTAAATATTTTTAATTCATGATTTTTGAGAAATTACAATCAAGATTGGTCTGAAGCTGCAGATTGCTTAAAAGTCACTCCATTTTTTTAAAAATATATTTCGAAATACCTTTCTATTAACTGCATTTACATCTGTCACTGAGCAAGCCGACTTTGTAACATCGCTCTCGTATGATATTTGCAAAAATAATTCTAAATCGCTTGATGATCTTATCATTTCCTCATCCTGAAAAACATTAAAAAAACTAATCACTAAAAAAGTCAAAAATAAAATATATCAATCAAACCGCGTCAAACATTAACGGTAAGAATTGTATTCTTATATGATTGGATAATCTCAATTTTCTTAAAGTAAAATGGGTGAATTTTTAGCAGTTATATTTTAACAGCTGTATCTGCAAATATTACATAATTTCAATAATTTTTTATCATATAAGTAAAAAATAATATAAAGTTCATTGTTTAGAGATTGAAATTCCGTCAAAACTTACCACCAGTTTTCCGTCTTCATGTAATATTTTTTTAGGTGTCAACACTTCAGTATCTAGCTCAACATCAGTATCCAATAAGCATCCTTTGAAATAGCTTGGATCAAATGGTACAGTCTCATCGTACTCTGAAAGCATTCACCAAGGATATTTTAAAATGAACAGAATTATTCTGTAATATAGCATTTAAAAACAACTATAAGCTGAGTAATTCAGAATATGTGATATTATGCATTTTCATTACTTTCTTTTCATTTTCCTTTCACTGTTTTATTTCTTATCCAATATATTGAGATCATGAAAACAAAAAACTGTCCATTTTTGAAAACATTCGATAACATACATCGTTGCAATTTATTTCAAAAATCAAATTCATAAAGCTTCACTTTAAGTTAACGACACTTATTCCACTCTTTGAATAATTTTTGATCAGCTATACGAATTACCATTATATAAGATTTTGTCCATCTCATCACAAAAATCGATTAAATCAACACATTCTTCCTGACGATTTAATTTCGATGATATCCGATCCGAATCTTCCAATCTTTCTAATGAATCGAGATACAATTGCGCAGGCTAAAAATTAAAAATAATTTATAAATCCAAATAATAAGACATTAATAACATAAATTTTGCTGAGTAAAATGAACCAAAGAGGCGTTCTGTTCAATTCAAAATCCTTAATCTTCATTCCTATTTCAATTCTCTATTAAAGACAAAGAAAAAAGAATAGTTTTTGTGTAAAATTTCCCTCAGTTTAAGAAGTTTTCTACCACTACCAAGGATCAATGAGAAAATACAATTCCAAAATCTTGTTTAAACCAACAAATTTTCAAACCTTTCTAGTAACCGAAGGATGTCGTTTCCTGCCACTTTTCACAGTTTCCTTTTTTATATCAACATCAGTTTGGTTTGTCATATCTACTGATGCCAAAGGTACTGTAGTCGGCATGTTCAGAAGCCAACTCATCCTCGACAAATCGGCCATTAAGCCTCGGCTGTCGATCTGGGAATCTCCACTATTCACAGACTGAAATTTGAAGAAAGAATTGAATATGAGCTGGCTTTTACTTCAGTTTTCAATATACATTATATGAAATTATTGGCAATAAGTAAAAATTTAATGAATTAAAGCCTTATATTAAAGATAGTGCAATTTCACATTAAAGTCACTGACCAAGAGTTTAAAAATTACAAATTATCTTTATCATACGATTAACCAAGGACTATTACAGCCCTATCAACATCTTGATAATCTTTTATAATAAGTCATATTCTATTGCAAGTTTTCAGCTTCAATAAAAATTTTTATATTTTTTATTGAGAATAACAATTTCTGAATTTATCTGAAATATAGTTTAAAACACTGGTTTTCATTTATTCGTGTGAAAAAAATCATTTGAAATTCCCAACACCATCAAGTTCGTCATCTTCGTTCCAGTTTTAAAATGATATAAATCAAGCTTAGTTTTAGATAATATAATTTTTTTGATAACAAAATGTTCTGAATTATTTCTATTTTCTCACAACTTCGTATTCTGTCAACTTCTACTGCAAACGTATATATTTCTTGACCTTAAAAAAAGATTTTTTTCAATAAATGAAAAAAGAAATTTAAAAAAAGAACTAAAGGCATATTGATCCCATTGGGTGCCGATTCCTCTATTACAACCAAATCGTCCCAGCCGGATGACGTGATATTTTCTCGCGGTGCAAATATATCGCTACTCTCTTCTACAATGTTTAAGACATTCAAGAGTAATTTGAAATAAAGTATTAGGAACAGTTCAAGAAACAATTTTCAAGTAGAAGAGCTAAAGTTCGATTTTTTTTAAATAAAGAAATATGCAAATTTGTTTAAAAGGACTATTTAATAGTTTTATAATTAATTGCCTGCATTCCAAGAAAATTTCTCACTTTATTCCATAATGATTTAATAATTATCATTAAAAGGAATGGAAAATTTAAAAAATTATTCTGCTCAAATAATTTTCGATCATATCAAAAAAAGATGTTTGCAGTCAAAATTCAAGAACCTACTTCCAAGGCGTTCATGAACACTATTTATGAAATCAAACAACACGACAGCATCTTCATCGTCGTCATCTGACATATCACCATGTTGTCGCAGAGCAGAACCATTCATCATAAGACCCAATGCATCTCCCTGAAGAAAACTCACATTTTCAAAGCGATTGCTTTGATCTAATGGTAGATCAGTATTCCGTAAACGTTTTATAAGGACTCGAACTTGAAGTTAATTAATTTTTGTTACAGTGTGCATGAATATTTTAAAAATGAATAATTTTACAAACATAAAACGAATCACTATAAAAAATTATAGAACAAACATTGATTTAATTTGAAAAATACTGCTGAATTTGAACCAACGCACCCTAAATTTCCTCACTCAAAGAAATACTATGCTATCAGTATAGAGGACAAAATAAATCCTGGATCTTGAAATGAGAAAAATGAATCGCCCCAAAATTTAATTCCATATAATTTCGTAACAATCTAAATATAAAAAGAATTTCTCGTCTTTTTTTTTTTTTTTTTTTTTAAGTAAAATCCTTAACTTACATCAACATCTTCGAATTCTTTGACTTCATCATGTCTTCCCTTATTTAAACAGAAATCTTCTAAACCCTTTGCAAGTTCAGGATCCCAAACGCCGATTTCGAAATCAGACTGTAAAATAACTGGAAAAATTCTCAACACCTGGCTATGAATATAAATGAAAATTGCAATTAACGCAGTTTGCAAGAACTTAAATATAATCAGAAGAAACCATCGAAAGATATGTGAAATTCTATTCCGCAAACTTTTCTTGAGTTTTTAAAAATGGACGACAAATAATGTCCCTATTACAGAAAACATATTTTTGTTTGTCATAAACAAATATGAATTAGGTAAAAAACAGATCGATATAATTAAACAGTGAGTGCAATATGCAAATTCTTTATTTATTTTGACCCCACTTTTCCATTTTTTATGCTATTCATCAATGTATCTCCAAAAAAATATATTTCAGGTGTATTGAAAAGTGAAGTGAAGCTTATTATCTATTAGACTTTATTAACAGTGGTTGATACGACTGATAAATATGTAAACCATAAATTAATAAAAAAGTAAAATAAGAATAAACAAACTTTACCATCCCAGCACCAGAACCTTTCGCTTCTATTTCTTTATTTTCCTGACTTTTTTGTTCCGCACTAGAAAAATAAAATCTCAAAACAATGTATATTTGAAATGATGAAGTAACTGTTAAATACGAATGATGGGCAACAAATAATATTTTGTAATAATAGTAATGCATTTCAA
This sequence comes from Onchocerca flexuosa, assembly GCA_002249935.1. Lineage (NCBI taxonomy): Eukaryota > Metazoa > Nematoda > Chromadorea > Rhabditida > Onchocercidae > Onchocerca > Onchocerca flexuosa. Next base: position 884,002 of record KZ269992.1, on the reverse strand, counting down.
CAATCAAAATGGGCAAAGAAATTAAAGATCAGAATATTATCCCGTATTTTCTAATCTTTTACTGATGTTGCTTTTCATAATCATATCAAATGTATAAAAAGTAAAAAGAAAGAAAAAAATACTGCTTTTTCCTCAGATCATAAATCTTTTGCACTGGTTTCATTTCAAGATCATCCATGGGAGTTGGATAATCCAGTGGCATCCAATACACGTCGTCAGAAGTTTTATAATTAGGATTACATAACGCTTCACGCATTACCAACTCACGCAACTCGTCTGCCAATAATAAACAATTAATCCTGAAAATATTACCAAAATCTGCATCTTTATCCGAAACGAATGCTAGAATAAAAAAACAATTTCACAGAAAACTTTTGAACTCTTTATCACACCCATCGAAATCTGCAAACTTCTCCTACAATAAAAAGAGCAGGTTCACATACCGATAAAGTAGCGTTGGAAGGGCTGCAATAACATTCCATAGAGAAGCAGCAATTGGATGCACATCAACAAGTTCAGGTACCAAAATTTGTCCCTGCGACATTCCACCACTTTCTGAACCTCTTTCTTCGGTAACCCGACTTCTTGAACGTGACCAATGTCGCGGCATTAAAAGGTTTAAGCGACTACAAAATAATGTTTATTTACATTGCATAAGATCTCGGCAGCATCAGGAGTTAATTCTTCGCTTTTAACAAGTAATTATTCACATTTCTTAATTTTGTTTTTCAAAATAAATTAATAGTTTATTTTAGGTTCTTGTTCGAAGTCTCTCTCAATCTTTTTTCTCAATCCATCTTCTTTTTTTTTGGAAACAAGAAATGTAGGATCTCAATTATATTCTTACAATCAAGAACTAAAGATACCTCGAAGTATAATCAACATCCAGAAGCGGCTGCTCTTGATCATAGATAACAATGTCATATTTCTGGATGAAATAATCATTAAATGTTGCAAATTTATCATCCGGAAATTTGGATGACGGTTTGGCATCGATTATCTGAAAATTCCTAGAAGTCAAGAGATTAATAATTTCTCAGAAAAGTCTTTCTCTGTTTTGCTTACAATTTATATAAAACAATCAAAAAACTCGAACTACATTTAACTTGTAGAAAGAATTTGTATGAGTGTATAAGTAAGATTAGTATAGTGTATGAACATCAAGTCGTCAGAACCAAAAAAAAAAAAAAATCTAACTCTTACTTCAGCAACATAGTAAAATGATGGATGATCTCGGTCCCTATACCATGGCATGACAACGGCATCTTGAAACTTAGCTGCATCAAATTTGAAAGCCAGTCTTTCAACTTCCGTTGGAATTCGCGGCAATTCGTCAATCGATGAAACGACATTTCGTACGTATGCGTAATCCAACTTGAAATCCACTTCATTGGTTTCACCATTCCGTTCTGAAGTTCAAAAATATGAGATGGTTTAACTTCATTCTGATTTATTAATTTTTTAAACATTTATAAAGAATATGTATCCCGTAATCAAAAAAAATTCCTTTATTACAATAATCTTTGATCTTCAAATCGCAGAAGAAAAAATCCTGCAGCGTTTAGATTCTTATCTTTTTAATCATTTCTACATTTCACACTTGTCGATAATATATTAAGGGAATTATTAAACAGATTCATCAAAAGAAAAAAAAAAGTGAAACTGCTTAATCATTTCTTTAATAGTTACCGACAAATTCATTCTTTTTCTGTTGTGTTACACTTGATACATGAAAACAATATCTATAAAAATATATGGAAAAATCTTTCGGTCTTCCATGAATAGAGATCTAGTTAAGATTTAACGAAAAAAAGGACTTTACCACGTCGAAGTGGAACTATCAAAACATTGACTGGAGCCTTATCGGGAACAAAAACTAGTCCTCCTTTTACCAATCGGAGAACATTATCGAACAAATAATGATGGAATGCCTTTAAGAGCTCCAACATCTGAGCATCAACAAGAAGACGAGATTTGACAAGAAAAATATTCGCCTGCATACGACCTTGACGTAAAAATAAAGGAAATGATGGCACCTAAAAAAAAAATTAAATATGTAAAAAAACAAAAATATGTGACGAAAATGAGAATGATAAAATACATTTTGAAATATTCCCACTTATACTTTTTACTATTTTGGATTCATTAAAAAAAAAAAAAACTTAATAATCTTTAAGTACAAGCTAAATGATCCTGTCGTCCTAGAATTAATTTCTTTTTACTAGAAAGCTCCGGGTACTGAAAAAATTTTATAACAATTACTTTCAGTACTATGAAATCCAGATTAGCGAATGGATAAAATAGATTGAAAGGATGGATAAAAAATAGTAATATAAAAAAATAAAAAATTAGATGATTATTAATCCGCTCAGATACCAAGACTTAGTCCTACTTTCGGTATTTTTTTATTGGAAAGGAATCCAAAGCAAAATTCGGTATCCAATGGGTTTATAATTCGACGATTTTTTGGATTCGCAGCACCAGTTACTGCTTTAATAAGATCCATTTCCATAACATACATATAGCATTCTTCACCAACATGCGGAATCGCATTATGCAGTGCTTTTGCCATCTAAAAAAGTTGAAATGAAATAGGATTCTACGCAAGCAATTAAGACAAAAACAAACAAACATGCTGAATAGAATAAAAAATAGCTGATTCAAGGAATTTTTTTCCCAGTAATCGTGATTTGATTCATTTAAAGATGATCGTATGAGATAAATAAGCAATACACAGATATATGTATTTAGTTTTATGACGTAGTAATACTCCTGCAATATTTGAGACGCAGTAGCACAGTATTAACCAGAAAAAAAGACAGCAAGAAGCAACAAAACATTTGAAATTGCTCACTCTCTTGTCGTATAATTGTCTCCTTCGAGCTGATCCAACTTTATAATTCATATTTGGGATGAATTCATCTGGATCTTCATCAAGAGCTGTTAGCATAATGGTATCTTTACCAACCGGAAGTAAGTAATCATTCAGTTCTTTCCGTTGATGCAACCTTCTACATGCCTGAAATTTTTTTAGAAAGAGAAAACAACAATTAAAAATTAGTAAGTTTTCCCATGACATAATTAAGTAATTTTGATTGTGGCTTGTCAAATAAACATTGTTTGACACATGTATGAATGCAAAAGAGCCACGAAAGGACAATTAGTAATCGATAAATTTCTTGAACGCCTATTCGAGTTAGTTTTTACTCCGGCCAACGACATCTCTGATTTCAATTTTCCAATGAACTGAATAATATGATAAACTTTTCGCATGTCAGAGTAATAAAAATTTAACCTAAACATCCAAATTAGTTTCTCCGTTATAATAAAGTGACAAAAAATTAACTTGGCCGAACATAAATATTTACTCATAAAATAATTGGGAATAAGAAATATTAAAATAGAAATAAAAAATAAAATATAATAAAATGTGTGAAATGGGGAATATCGGAGCTAAGATTCTAACTTACTTCCAAAGCAACAGCCATTTGTGCAAGCTTCTTGCTCTCCAACGGTTTCTTTAATTTAATGATTTCCTTGACCGGTGAATTGATAGGTAACAATAATTCCGCTCGATACATCAATCGATCACCTACCTGAATTTTCTCGCTAAGTAACTTCAAAATGTCAACAAATGACTGTGCAAACTTTTTGCTAAAAGAAAGGCAAAGTTATTACTCAATTCTATTTTTCAGCATCGCAAAAAAATCGAATCTTAGAATAAGAAATTCGAATAGCAAATTCAGTATTACTTTTAGCCATGTACATTTGACTACTTCTAGTTGCTCGCGGATGAAAATAATTTCATTATAACTATATTGCAAAGTTTAGTCACTACAATTGAATTTCAGGTCATCATAAGTGAACTTTAGATAATTTATTTACAATTTCTGGCACAATTGTATTTTGTGGAACCAAACGCGTAAATATATCGCTAGGAAGTTTGGCACAATATCTGTAAATGAAATATTTTACGAGGATAAAAAAGAGTCATAATTTGAAATGGCAATTTTATTGAATTTCATGAAAATTACATCAAACTTCAACCTTCATTCGAAATATTTCTTTCAAAAACTTCGTCCCAGAAAATACTTTGACTACAATGTATTATCAAGCAATTTCAAATATTATCTATAGTAAATAAAAGAACGAACCTGTTTACAAGACTTATAGCAGTAGTTAGGGTAACTTGTGCTCCAGTAGATTTAACAATATATGGAGCAATAATATCATCTACTATTTCCATATTCGGTGAAATCACTGGTTCTGATGGATTATGCACATTCTGATATCGTTTCAGTAGCATCTTAAAAAAATTAGCAACTATTTTCTTTTTTTTGCAAAATTCACTTTTAACTGCAAACGAAAATTATAAAGAATTTTCAGGAAATTTGGAAAATATTCATAAATAATTAATTAAAAATTGTGGAATAAATTTTTGAATTCCTCTCTTCTACGAATTAAAATTACCACAATGAAATAATGCATACTCTTTCGATCTCCAAAAAATCTTTCAAATCAGAAGCAGACTGTTCACGATCACATTCTTCGACCAGCACGAAATAAGTTGCATTATCTTTACGTGCTCTTCCTTTTGACTATAAAAAGATAATCTAAATGAGTAAAAAAAAATTTCAGATACTTTTGGATTTCTACTTTCAAATAATCAATTAAAGGTTTTCACAGTTCTTCCAAATAAATTTTAAAAAAAAGGAATGAAATTTCGTTCTAAAGCGATCTAGAATTTTTTCCTAAAATTTAGGATATGTGATTGTTCTCAAGCCAAACAAAAGCAGAAATTCTGAGTCCAGGAAAGGTTAGTGTATCCTCTACTGTTTGAAAAACTATTTTCAAATTTAAAAATTAGAAAACTGCTAGTGTATCCTCTACTGTTTGAAAAACTATTTTCAGATTTAAAAATCAGAAAACTTTCTTTTAATTCGGCAAATTAACTAAAATAAAAGTAATAATATTACTTGAATCAATCTAATGAGTTAACATAAATATCTACATCTTACAATCTCATAAATACCCAAGAAATCGATTTTTGTAATAAATAAAAACGGAATGACTATTACCTGTACATAAGCACGATAATCAGTGGGCCGATCAAAACGGATAACCACATTACACTGTCTCACATCTACACCCTCTTCCAGAACACTTGTTGCAACCAACAGATTCAAATGGCGCTGATGAAATCGGCGTAAAACCTAAAGTTTGTTTGTTTATAAAAGTTTTAAATATAATATATTGTTTGAGATTTTATTCAAATACAAAAACGTTTTTGACCAGCATATTAGTATGTAAATTAACTTTTCAAATAAAAATATCATCGCCTATACAATAATGTAAATAAATTATTGAATTTCCATTATAGTGAACTTGAGCATGCGTTTAATTCATTGTCTTAAATTTTGCAGACAAACGATCTTTAATCTTTACAAACACAAACAAGCTATAAAATTAAAAATGCAATAACAGCTTCCCAATTTGTATTCCTAGCTTAAATATAAGCCTGTTTATTAATCATCTAATTTCTATGTAAATTGGTAAATAAAAAAATTTTCTACCAATTCCTGCCTTCTATGCAACGCCATTGTTTCTTCCGCTCCAATATTGGCACTATTATATCCAATAACGAAATCCGAAACTAGATACCCAAATTTATCACTGTCCCACCGTGATATTGCTCTTATCAATGTCTAAAAAAATAAATTGATGACAGCAAAATGAGTTTGAAGTCGCAAAGATTTGGAATACAATAAGAAAAATTGCTATGATGTATCCTGAAAAATAATTTAAAGCGATTGAAAATCATACGTTTAATACATATGCCACGTAACGTTGTTCCACGAAGATAATACCACAAAATGTGAAGTTCGGATCCACTTTTTCCATATTTGAAGGATTAAAGCACTTCAAAATTTCAAACAATCTTGCCAAACGATCTGGCAGTATTGGCTTCATATCAACAAAACACCGTATGCTAGCCACTTTGGCATCCAATAAACGTTTAGTAAAACGCATTGTTGTATACGCCATTTGTAGAAAAATGACTTGCTTTTCAGGTAAGAAACCTTGTCCTGAATGTTTCTTCAGTTGTCGTTGGAATAGCTGGAAAAATAAAAGTTATATGTTGTATGTATGTCACGATAATTATGATTGAAATATTGCTTCATATGGATAAATAAATAGAAATTTAATCCCATCTATTTTTTTCTGATCAAATGAAATTTTAGTCGAAATTTTTAATGGGATGATAGAATTGTAAACATTCAGATCTCTATTTTTTCTATCTAAAACCTGTATTATTTTTTCGACTTAAACAATTTTAATTTACCTGACAAACTTTCCAAGCACACCATGGTCCCAGTTGTTGTAAAATAGACTTCGTTCGATTAACTGCCTCAAGAACAGGTTTCCTTGGATCTACATCAAATTCTGGATGAAATTCAGTACAATTCAGACAAAATGTACGTAGGGCTTCCTAAAAATTTCTAAATTCGAAAAATTTTAAATTTGAAAATGGCTTCGTTTTTTTGAAGAAAAAAATTTTATTTTCCAATTGGATAACTTCTTGACTTCATGTTTTTTGAAAACTTCTTGACTTCATGTTTTTTTTGATGCCCGAAACAACTATAAAGGAACATTACAACTATAACTAAATCATCTTTGTTCATTTGTTTTACTTACTATAATATAAAATGTTATGTGAAATTATCATTACCTCTAAAATATTTCAAATCGAATGGAAGTATGAAATACATTAGTAGGGAGATTTTAAAAGTACTGAAAAATCTACCAAAGTATTGACAACTTTTCTGCTAATTTCGCATGCACAACAAGAGAAATCGCGGCACATTATAACATATTCTTTTGGTTTGGCTCCATATTTAGAAATCTAAATTTTTATTATATAACGTGACATTTTATAAAAGTTTTATAACAAAAATGTCAGCGATGGTTCGATTAAGAATGTGTAAATTGAAATATCGATCTCATTTTCGGTATCAGTATATAATAATTTGAATTTCAGCATAGCAAAATTTGTTAATAAAGGGGAAAAGTCCCGAAAATTATCAATCACAAAGATTAGAAAATTTTAAGTACTAGGAAGCACTTTGTTTCACATAGTAAAATCACCATCTTTCATTCCCAGAATATCAATCCCTTCAATACTGCATTAACATGAATTATCTGAATTCGCATGTTTTATTATTCAAGTTAAAATGTATTTTAATTTTTCAAAATAACAGTGAAGTAATTTAGCTTGTAAAAAATTGAGAACGATGTGGTAAAACTCACGGAGACTAGGTCACTCGCTGTTTCAATAGAACTATGCATAATTCTTTCCAGTTTTTCCAAAAGCTGTTCTAAATTACTCGGTGGTATTTTGCTGTTTATTAGAGATGCTGTGAGACCAAGAATTCGCGGTCGATCCACTTAATTTAATACATTTTCAGTTTTCTATTGTATAATTGGGCAAACATACCATTAAGTAAATATATTTTTGATTAATCTTTTGATGATGTTATTAATACATCTATGAGCTAAGAAACAGAGGTTCTTTCATGTCATTAACTTTTTGCTGTTTTAATTCTTTTTTTCAATTCAATTTAAAAAAAGTGTTTAAACAGATCAGGATTAAAATCTTAAAAAACTAAAGCCATCTTAATATTATAATATCAACATGAATGAATCTGATTTAATGACTAATATTACTCTTTGCCTCTTTCCAGTAAAAAAAAAAAAAAAAAGATACCATCAAGAAATATAAATCTTTCCTTGCTAATCAAATCATTTCTAATTCAATTACAAAAACATACAGAAATTTATTTCTAACTTATTCTATTAAAAAAAAAAAGTAAATTATTATTAATTCCTTTACTTCAGCGCGATTTTTCATTGAATGTTTGTTAACAACAATTTAACAGCAGCTTTACAACTACCTTCAGTGAGCTGTCCATATCGATGCATAATTAAGCGATACGGATGTTTGCTACCTAATACATGATGGCATTCATCGAAGATGATAATAGCAGCTCTCGACATATTGAAAAAACCGTGATCGAGTAAGTCCAAGAAAATCTGAGCAGTAAGTACTGTTACCTAGAAAGAAAAAATTGTGTCTATAAAATAATAAGAACAGCACTTTATAATTAATGTCACTTTGTAAATTTAGAATGAGAAATTTTCCACAACTTTTAAATTTTCAATTCCTACAATATAATAATATAATAGAATCTAAATATCCTGAACAAAAGCTTATGGATTACTTCATGCAGTGCAATGAATGCATCGAATTTGGCAGGTTCTGACCAAATATCCTGATTCAAATGCCCATGCATTTTGCCCACATTCAATGTTGTGTGATGCTCGATATGTGCTGCTTGCTGTTCAACCAGCGAAACTGAAAAATTATATAGTAAAATATGGTCCAGCAGTAAAACTTGACAATTCCTCTTCACTTCTTTTTCCTCCAATACTTTTATTATAGTATATTTCTTGAAGTCTTAATTAGCTAAAACTAACGAAGCTAGTCAATAAGTATGAAAATATTATCCCAAATTCGAAAATAAAAAACTCCCATACACTTGCTGAGTTTCTCAGAAGAGTAAGCTTTCTCAAGACTTCCAGAAAAATGCGGAAAAACATTCACCTTTATCAACCAGGAAGAAGGCTCGCTTGCCACCACTTTTCCATGGCACTACAAGTTTGGCTGTATACTCCTTGATTAATAAAACGGCAATAAAAGTTTTGCCTGAACCTGTTCCGAGAGGCACAATAATGTTTCTTTTACATGCTTTATCCAACAATTCAACCTTAAAAATTTAATAATTCTACATCCTTCCTAAAATCATTAATCGAAATATTTCACCTAGATTCATCCTGATTCACAATAATCCGTAGTTTACAGGTACGAAATAATTTCAAACAAAGGCTACATCAGTAATATTTACATTTAAATTGATTATGTTCATGGAGAATCGGAAAATAACTGTCGGAAAATAAACAACAATCACTTATTAATAACTACAGTGAACGCACAATAAATTGAAGGCTACTATGTTTTACACTAAAAATATTGCCGACTAAATTTTACATCATCATATTAACAGCAGCTCTCACCATGCGAACCGTAGTCTCTACTGAATGACAAAAATATTTTTTAAATCTTATTCAAAACTTTGAATTTCAATACCTGATAGTCTCGTGGAGTGAAGAAATTTTTGTCCACATCACTTGCTCGAATGACCATACTTCCTAAATTTTTTATTTTTATTTTTTATGTTTTTCAAATCAGAAAATTTAGGCGCAACGTATGCAAAAGTACATAAAAGATCAAAGCAAATGAACATATTGGATTCCAGACATTTCGAGATATTCATACAGCAGGGATGTTTCAAAATTCTTCCTAAAATCTGTTTTTTTTTTTTTTTTTTTCGAGATAAAACTGATCCAAACGAAAACTGGAAGAAATTTATCAACATCGTCAACTATCACTGAATAAAGCATTAAGTGGTATGTTAATAACTCACAACAACGACATCAGCTCTTAAAAAATGTAATAGCTACAAATTATTATAAAATTCATCGGAAAGATCAAGTTGAATAAAAGGAATCTTATCTATTGCTATATTTATGAAATAATAATTATTTAAAAAGACCACTTCATTTAATCACAACAAATAATATATATATATATATAAATAAAAAAAAGGGTGCTATTAATTTTATAGTTTATTGGTTTTTTTTTTTTTTTTTTTTTGTTGGTTTAAATTGATATATATATATATATTAATTTAAACCAAGAAATAAATGTACATTTCAAACTTCTTGAAAGAGATCATTTTATTTTACTAAGTGAAGCAATCTTTTCCACAGGTTTGAAGTTGTAAGTTTCCAAGAGTTCGCAAATATATGTTTAAGGTTAAAATCATAATAACCAGCTGGTACAGGATCAATTGTTGCATGGACGATGCAGATCACAGACCTCGATCCAACACAATTTGGTCTGATCTTTGAAAGATTTTTAAATCTGATCGTATATCGATGCTTGACTTTGATATCGATTTTCATCAGGAAAACAGGAACTTAGTAATTGATTATGCATGAAAAAAGTACGGTTGTGTCGCTCAAATAATTACCGAGAAAGTGCAAGCAAGGGCCGTACTATGAGATGTTATGAAAGTGTTACAGATGCCTTATGATTAGGTGGACAAAATATCTAAGATGGTGTCGTTTAATCTAAATTATTTATTTTTTAACTTGCAGAATACTGCATTTGATGTGGTGTTAGATATGGTTTATATATGGGAAATTATCCATCTTACGTAAATTTCACTCCTTCACAATTTCTACTTATACGACAACAAAAGCTGAAAAGAAAAATATCAAACGAGGTCCTGATAGCTCCTTCTAGACTTGTCCTTGTAGAAATAGTCTGGTTTCTCCTCCCATAACCCAAAATATCGTTCATCTCTCAACTCATCCTGCTTGTAGTAATTATGTTTTTGAAGCAAATATTTGATTCGTTTCTGTAAATCATACCACCGTCGAGGTGAATTAATTTGCATTTTCTCCTTATGCAAATTCCGGAAATGAATCAACTTCACCAACTCGTTGGTATGATGTTGACCTGGAAAACCACGAAGCCATGCTGGGACGTGGTAAAGTAGCTGAGCTGGGTGAATGCTACCATCACCCAACAAGTCGATGTAGTCATTCTCACCAAATCTACAACAATTTGCATTTACATAAACATTGATATGAAATCCGAGTAATTGCAATCCGCAATCGTGTTATCTTTCTATGTAGTAATATTAGTTTAATGCAAAAGATAAGCATTAAATTTAGTATCCTACTGTATTTACAAAATAATTTTAAAATTTTCGCAACAAATTACTTTCAATTTTTTTCTCATCCCAACGACTACCTCTTTGTATCTCACTGCCATTTCTTCTGCACTTTCTATATATGTGTCAATTTAATTAAATTATTTCTTAAATCCAGTTCTGTATTTAATTTACTTGTTGAATAATAAGCAAATAAGGTGAAGACGAATAACAATAACAAGTAGAAAGTTCACTCATACCTTGCTTGTGCCGTAGTCCAGCAGTTACGTATCTTGTAATCAGGCTTATGTACTGGTACCTTACAGTTCGGTAGCCGCGGTAAAGGGTCAACAGCTGGTCGATGATAACGATATCTATATCCAGCATCCGTTATTGTATGCATCTTTCCTTCCGGGTCATCAACAACTCGTGGAACGGCGCAACGATCGTGAAAATTTCGCAATACCACAGTTTTTATTTGATATTTTGAAGCAGACAGACGTGCGCGGCAATACATTCCCTAAAACTTGCTGCTTCACATATCATAAAAAGACTGTCAACTTCCCGTCTCAACAAAAAATGAATCTGCCTTCGATGTTTTCTTGCTAAGCTGTTCTATTTCAAACTTATGAAATTACGCTGTTATATTGAAGAGTGGTCTTACAACCATTACTCATTTACGATAGTTTCGGTTAAGGTTTCCTATGCTGCATTCGTGAAGGATGCATAAGTTTAGCTTGTGTTTTAGTTAGGCTCGGGTCTTTCCTCCGTGACGTGGTACTGTTGACGTGTGTGTGGTACTTTCGTCCTTTGTATTTGTGGGCGTGTTGCATTACACATGTTGTGCTATAACGTGCAACATCCACATATTTTCAGTGCAGTCAAAATTGTTACAGAAGTTTTTTAAGAAGCGAAGCTTATATCGAGCACTAAGTTGTACTTACGTTGAAACGATTTGTCGCGTATTGATGTATTTGTAAGCCATTTTGTTTCAACTTTCATGCAATCAAAAGCACGATATTGCAGTTTATATTTTTGCAGGTGCAAAAAATGCTGGCGAAAAAGCGCATGCCACGTATGAGACATAATTATGAAGTAGCACCAGGAATTATGCGATTTTCTGCTGCACGGATGTACGCGAAGCGTGGTGCTTATGCCAAGAAACCATATCCTGCTGTCGAAAAGAAGGTAGAACACAAATCAAAGTTTGTTGTGAAACCAATTGGAGGCGATAAGAATGGCAAAGAGCGAAAAGTGCTGGTCAAAAAGGGGGTACGGAATTCTTTTCTTGTAGGATTTTTTTTATGATATTGCTCTTAATCATTTTTTTTTTTTTGCTTAATCGAACTGGCAGTATCACTATATAATTTCGGATGTATTTAGTTGACCTTGGTTATTGACATCTGTGCTCTTCAAATATTATTTTATTTTCATTTATATCTGTAAACTCTTTCTTGATGGTGGCTATATTCATTTATTTACATTAACCTGTTGGCATATCATTTACTCCAATCTTTTGTTTACAGTTCTGATTCCATACTTGTTTGGAAAATAAAAATCAGTGATTTGGATATTCTTTTACTCTATGAGCCAATTTTAGCCGCAGTACCTGAAAGAAGAGAAAACCATTCAGCGGGCAAAACGATCCCCAAAAAAAACATCCCTACGATCATCGATTACTCCTGGTACTATTCTAATAATACTTGCCGGTCGACACAAAGGCAAGCGTGTCATCTTTCTGAAACAACTGGAAAAATCAGGCCTTTTGCTTGTGACAGGTAATTTTCGGCTTCGTTAAAAATGTGATAAATGAATCCAATTGCTGCAGTTGCTTTCAAAAGCACTGATTTTTTCAAAATATTGATTGATCAGTCGTCAGTGAAAGCTATATAGAACGAATCTTTATTGGGTGAGGCTATGCTGTTAACCGTAAGCAAAACCTCAAAAAAGCTTCAACATAAAATCTTCAATTCCTTCTTCAAAATTTCTTGAAATTTTAGATTTTGAATATTGAATAGAGCTCATTTATGAGAAAAATATTTCTCTCAATACATTTTTAATTTATATTTCGGTTTATTCCAGGGCCAATGAAGCTGAATTCGACTCCACTGCGACGCATAGCCCAGGCTTTTGTAATTGCAACGAAAACGAAAATTGATATATCAGGACTGAAAATCCCAGAACACATAGATGATGCCTATTTTCGAAGATTCAATTCGAAAAAAGCACCCAAAAAAGGCGATGCCAATATATTTACACAAGGCACAACTGTAAGTCTAAATTTGTACTTTCGGGCTTTCTTTTTTTTAATGATAATTTCTTCACTGATTACTTTTTTTCCTTTTTTTTTTTTTTTTCCTGAGGAAATCCTAGTTCTTTGGACTGAGCAGACATGATGGGAAGTCAATGCGTTTCATGGCATTGTATAGGAAGTAATCAGGGATTTGAGTTTCACATCACGTAAGATGCTTGTCATTGATAACCGACATTGCTTATGAATTACCTGAATGATGTATCTAGTTACTTCCGAAGCCATTTTAACTGTTTATGTCTGTTTTTCTAGGAATATACTGTATCTGATCAGAGGAAAGCGGATCAGAAAGTTGTAGATAACGTGATCTTAGAGGTGATTCGGAAGCATCCAGAAAAGAAATATCTTTTTGGTTATTTGGGCTCCAGATTCGCGCTGGGTAAAAATCAGTTCCCTCATCAGATGTTGTTCTAATTTTCTTTTTGTTTAACTTTTTCTTTCTGTTGAAAATAAAGATTCTGTCGAACCAGTGTATGTAAAAAGAACTTGACGACATATCGGAATATGTGTATGATTTTACTTCCGGTAACTTCGAAATATAGTGATATGAGGTTCGTCATCGATTTGTTGCATGAAGAAATGCAATTTATGAAAGTAGCGAAAATTGATTAGGAACTCAACAATCAGTTGTCTAAAATGCACTGCAAATAAATTCAACTAAATTGCATTTATGTGAATTCGAAGTAGATATGGTTTATTCGTAAGGGAAATGGTCAAGAAGTATTTTTGTTTCAATGTAAGAAAGTTTTCAACACCATATTTCTTCCAGTTGCTAAAACATTGTGAAGATGGGAATCTGCTCAAGGACCTCGATGGTTGCAAGAAAGAATTGTGTTAATCAGGGATTTTCCAGTCTGAGGAGGGCAGAATGAAGCATTTCTAAAATCTGCTTTTAGGATTAATTGATGTACTGAGAATTTTGGTTTTTTTGGAGATGATTCTTCATATATGACTCATTAAAGCAAAAATGGGGTTGGAGAGGAGTCACCATTTTTAAGAAAGTGATAACACTAAATTCGATTTCAGATCATTTCTTTATTTAGTTATGCATTCATTATTAGGGTTCAGTTTGAAATGTTTCCATGAATTAATTTTACTAAATATTTTTGGTGTCTGTTAATCGTGCTTTTGGAAATAATTCTTCAGTCTTTAATCCGTCCCAGTCTTCGGCTGATGGCTGAAAAAAATCTGGAAATAATTTTCATCTGCAAGGAATGTACTCATGGATAGAGTGAGAACGCTTAAGATAAATGGACCGTCACTAAATGCTAGATACAGTTTAATTTAACACCTGGAAAAAAGTTTTTTTCATAATGCAATTGCTGTCCATCTTCAGCCGAGTTCTTCCAGTCATTTTATTTTCCGCAGAATTTCTTCTGAATAGTATGCTATTGCTACGGATCCTCTTTCAGGAACCTGCTCATCTGAACAGGAAGAAATTTAAGCTAACTTACAGATTCTGAATTTGAAAGTCTTCCAAGTGGGACTACCTTTCGAGCTGATCTGGAAATTTGGAAAAAAAACTTGGTTTTGAAAAATGTAAATACACTTGAAAACACGAGAAAGTTTCTAAAAATAGTTGTTTTTTCTTATCTCTAAATTATGAAAGAAACCTTAAACAACTAACCCAAAATTATCCGGCTCAGGTGTTGAGCGGTCTGAAAACATGAAATGCCAAGTTTGGATATGCAGCAGATTGTGAAAAATTTAGGGCACCAAAATACTACTTTAAATTTCATATATTGTATCAAAGGGACTCTCTGTACTTTAAACTGTCAAGCAGAATTTAAAATCATGCACAAAATTAGGAACTTACGACTTGCTTTTTTTGACCGATACCTGAAAAGGTACTTAAAAATGTTTGGTAATACAAAACTGATTGATCGAAATCGTTCGAACATTGATATGAAATCTAATCACAGTCAAATCCTTGGCTATCTTATGATTTTCTTCTCTACCCGACTTTGCTCTTTAACTATTATTGAATTGACATTGTTAGAGGGCAGGATGCTCAGCTAATTATAACCAAAGAAATCTTAGCTTGGTTCAAGCATCTGCAAAAGCCTTATTGTTTTGAATTAATGTCCTTTTTCCCTTCCAAATTCATGCAATGACATCAGAATTAACTATACGTAGTATTTTTTTTAAATTCTATGTTGACGGTAATTTCAACGTCAGCTGACGAAAGCTGTGAAATATCGCATGCCAAATTTCCAAGCGTACGGTGCAAATTTGTGATGGCAGCTGCCTAAAATTAAGAAATTCCTTAGGAAAAACACTGCGACAAATATTAAATTCAAGATGCACCTATGAACTTGTATTATACTGATGATCTTCAAAATCTCACTATTTTGAACAAATTATGTCAAGATAAGTGTTTTAATTTAGCAAAAAAAAGAAATCTAAGAAAAAATTTGACAAGTGAAGTAGAAATTAAAAAGATTCACCATGCTACAACCAAACAGTACAGAACAATGTATATGAAATACTTTGGAAAGTAAAGTTAAAACCTGCTTTAATTTTTTTGTAATGATGCAAATTTAGAAGCCAATTTAAGCTTCCTCCTTAATATTGATTAACCGTATGTTAACAAAAGCATACTATTCAAAGCATAATTTTCCACCTTCGAAATCAATGATATCATCAATTAATTAATCATTTATTGCGTTTTTTCTGATTTGATCAGATCTGCATTCTGTGCTCCTGAAAATCCGATTTCATAAACTGCAGCTAGTTTATCCATAGCGCTAGATTCTGATGTGATAAATATAATTCAAATAATTTGAGCTTACAGAGCACATATCATCACGACAAAAACACAAGATGTCATTTATATTGCATCACAACAAAAACACAAGATATCATTTACATAATTTTTTTTTCGGGAAAATCTTAATAAAGACGATTTCCAAGAAAATACATCCTGAATACTATTTTTCAAGAAGAAAATGAAAAAAAAAAAACTCTTCCCAAAAACTAATTAGTTGTTTTCATTATTTTTTAATAAGACAAATTTTCTTATAACTTATTCGCATGGTGAAAATAGAGTGAAAAAAACGAATATTTGCGGATTGATATTGTTGTCAGTAAAGCATTTCATCATCATGATCAGGAACTGAAGCTTGGAAAGAGCTTATAATCGTGCTTCCCATAAGGCATGAACTTTTTGGAGAATTTGATCATATCTTTTCTTTATTGAAGCAGTTGATAAAATAAGTCACGCATTTCTGTTGAAAAGACCAATGATTTAAACGAGCTTATCACTGACTTCAGATTTTTACTCTTTAAATAAATTTTTATAAATACAAAAAAAAAAAAGATGACACAACAAAATTTCCGAAGCTACCGGATTCTCCTCGATCCGTATCTAATTCCATCACCAGACGACTGAAACGAAAGATTTGTCCTTTTGCTGCACTGTGTTCTACTGATAGCTACATGCTGACGTCATATTCAGTATCTCAATATTTATCTTAATTTCGCTAAAACTTAAATTTACCTACTATTTATTTATTTTGAAATCATAAATATCACAATTCTTACAATCTTAAAAAAACAAGGAAAAGCAGAAAATACGAATCTCTCATAAGTTTTCTTCTACAATTTATGAGCGAAATAATTTTTGTAGTATTGAATCATAAAGTCAGTTAAGAGAACAGAAATTGCATTCATTTTTATTTCTTTTCCTTCAATTATCAAATATTTTGCATCAAAATACTTGAATGAATTTTTTAGTAAAAGGAAACAAATGGATTTGAAAACATAATAATAAATGATTAGATCAACGATTCACTAAATAAGTTTCTAATAATTTATTGATTAAATTTCTGGAGATTCAGACTGATCTCAAAGCTTCAGCTGTATTTTTAGGATTTTCATCAACTTCGCGAAGCCTTTTTGCTATTCACCCACCTCTGGTCTCGACTGTTATGAGATATAATATTTTTTCAAAGAGATTTGATTGGGATTCGGAGACTTTTAATGATAAAACTTCGGATTATGAGAAAATTGCTGACTTACTATTCATGATAAGAATATGTACATCATTTCAGTTCCAGCGAAGAGTTTTAATGATATCTTTCTCCGTTTTCTGAACCCGCCTTATACTATTTTCTAATGCCTTTCGGAGCTCCTCTTTTATTCTTCAATCTTTAAATGCACATAATTTTTTTTTTTTTTAATTGGAGTAAAATTTTCGAAACCGGTTCTTTGGACCTTTGCATACAGAGTGCCATGATGGAATACGTCGTCTGAATTCTTTCAACTGTACAGCAGATCTCTACTAAATTTTCCATTCAATTACAACAAAGATAACGCATTCTCTCAAAAATACGAGGAATTTCCACAACGGAAGTAATATACTTCATACTGAAGTGCTGGTGTTCAAAATTCTCGCTTTTTTCTTCAACGATCGGCCGCTCGATAGATGCGAACTGAAAATTTCAATGCCGCAGGAATGATAAGAATTGTCTGTGATTAATGGAGAAAAAGATCATATCTCCAACACTTTTGAACAATCGAAGAAGAGCTAAATGTTGAATGGATTAGAATAGATGAATTGATTTTCCTTAACAACCTTAGTATTCTTTTGATTGTGTTGGATATTATTTGGTTTCATTTTAAATGTAACCAATTATTTTTTTGCTCAAAATTCAAACAGTTCTGATATTTTCAATTCTTTTCAGTATTAATTTTTGCTTATCATTTTATTGCTTTTTATTTATTCTAATCTTTCATTCTTGTATCAACAGAAGTTTTGATTTGGTGATGAAAATGAAATGCCCTTTTGCGACGCTGTTTTTCTTTCTGCTTTTATGTTTTTTATTTTCCTTCAATGTGTGACATAAAAATTGTTCACAATTAATTTTGAAGTAAACGGAGAAAGGAAAAACATAGTTCTGTTTTGATTATTGTATAAATTGTACTTCTGGACTAAACTAAGAGAAAAAATTATGAGGAAACCTCAGAATAGGTTTCAATGAAAGAGAGTGAAAAAGATTCTGTAATGCTCCTAAAATATTCTAAGGTGAGGAATCGCGTAAGCTCTTTACCTAGCATTGCATATATCAAATCTCGATCGAAGAACTTTAATTATTCGACTCCACAAATTAACGAAGTGCGGGGTTCCATACTAAAATCTTTATAGGTGTCCAGATGACATTTTTTTCCCGATCCTTCTTACAGTTTAATTTATAATTTCCAATGGAATTTATTTTCATTTCTCAAAATTCTGTAGGTTTTCCGAAGGAAATTTTACTCCTAAAGTTGTGAGAATATTGTGAAATTTCATACAGTCTCTGTCGTCCTGCTGTCAGTTTTAGGGAAAAATCTCTCTCCCACAAGTACAGTCTCATATTTGAGAAATTTTTTTCCTTATTGAAATAAAAATAATCCTCCTTATCAACATTAGTTTAAGCAATTGAGAAGTGATCTAAGGCGGTTAAATCTAAGGATTAAGCTTGATTCGAGTTATTCCAAGTTGAAGTAAAGTGGATCACTTTTTTTCCATTTTGGAATTGGTGAGAGATTACATCGGTTGAAGAGAGGAAGACAAACAAACCATCTTTACTTCTTTTTACCGTTTTCACGCTTGGAATAACAGTTAACATCCTTGCCAGCTTCACAGTCTTAGAAATTATCACACATTCTATAAAGAAATTAATATATAAAACAGTAAATAAACAATTGCGTTTTAAGTAAAACAATGATCTGATATAGTTAGCAGTGACTGCTCTATCGTTTGCAAGTGGATAATTTTTAATTTTTATAAATCAAAAAAGAGAACGAAGCAAATGATTGAATCAATTTCTAATTTCTTTCTTCTTGCAAATATCTATAAAATTAAGAAAATTAAGAATTAAGAAAAGTTAAGAAAATTTTATGGAAAAATTTCATATTTAAATACAACAGAGAGACTTTTGGAGAAAAAAAGTCTCTAAAAAAATTCTTTCTTCTGCGATATTTTATTGAAACTTACTTAAAATTCAATTTTTGTATAAATGATTTCTCAGCATGTCTCGTATATGTAAATATATACGAGACATGTTGAGAATTTGTCATTCTTTAGTTTAACTTATAAATCCAAAAGTTATTATTTAATGCTGATATTTGTGATGATCCATAAACGCATCTGAAGACAGAGAATTGTACTTTAGGAAAATTGTGATTAGAAGAATATTTCTAAAACGAATTCTTTCCCAATTCTGAAATCATATAAATGTGTGAATTCAGTACTGATTCAGTGATAACGAAAAAAAGTGAAATATCGTTTATCCTTTTATGCGTCGATATTAAATTGCTGTAGAGATAATGCAGAAAAAGATACCTAAATAAATTAAGTGAATAAATAGCTGTGTGAACGAAGAATGAGGCAATCAGGTTGTTAAGAAAGTAAATAAATTCAAAAGTATAATTTATAAAAGGTTCAATTTCTTTTTTGCAGTCATCAATTATCGGAAATATTGAAAATTTGCAAATTGGATGAATAGAACGTTTTTTTAAGGTTTCAATGCTGTATATATAATATTACAAAAAAAAAAGGGATAGGTTTCGGTTTTTTTGATTTTTCTTCTTTGTGGTTTCCAGAATATTCAAAAATAATTTTAAGAGTTCTTTAATAAGTCAGTTCAATTGGATCTTACAAGATATAAATATGCGATTAGTTTGGATAGAACATCAAATTAGTTTAATATCTTTTTACAGAAACATGACAAAATTTTAAAAATTATTGAAAAATGAAGATACCAAGTTTGTCGCCATACATTGAAAGATGATGCATCACATAATCTTCGCTCTTTTGGATAATATTCTCCTTGTTGTTTATAAATTTAAATTCAATTACTAAAATGAGACGGCCTAATCACTATACTAATAAGAAACAGCGGTATCAGTGTGAGTAATGAATAATTTATAATTGATCTGCATATTATCATTCCCAAAATGTTATTTAGACATATCTTCTCCTTATGCCAAATCATTTTTAAAAGTTCAGCAATGCTCTTTGCTCTACAATTCATTGTCACACACATTTTACAGTCGACATCACTGTCAAACATCTCTTTTCTACTAACTCTTATAGTTATTGTTGAAATTTTACCAATCTTTCATTTTCTCTACTCTGTTATAATAAAATTTTTCACTCATAATTTTTTTTTTCTTTTCCATCTTCATTGACAATCGATGTAATTCCAGTTTTCATGGCTAGTACCAATGGTTTCAAGATTATATAACTATTTATTGATTTTTTAGTTCGTTCATCATTGTTTTGGATCAGGAGTGATGCAGCAATCGCAGTTAATTATAAGGTTCATGAATATAGTCATTTATTCATTTTCCGACGATTTATTGTTCAATAAAATAAATATTATCTATATACTATGATCAGTTTTTCGCTACCATAATTTTTTGTTGGCTTCTATTTTTATTTGTGAATAGTTTTAATTTTATATAAAAGATAAAAGTATCGTTTCTCCTTTTGCCCCTCAATTTCTTACCGTAAAAGTTTCTATTCTGGGATTTGTTCATTTATTTGAAAAGAAGCGTCACACTTTGGAAATAATCTGAAATGCAGTATTCACAGTAATCATCTGCTTAAAAACATTATTATATAAACTTGGATAATATAACAATGCGTTAAATTCGCAAATTTTTAGACACATTTGAAATCGTTCATGAAATATGCTAATTTTACCATAAAAAGAAATGTTCAAAACTTGTTCTGAAGTGTATTAAATTTTGTGACTACACATTACCTTCGACCGTGTAACATTGAAAGCAACATATTCGTCAGATTATGATGCATCTATCATTCTATTTTTATTATAAATAAAATTAAACTTTCTGTAAATTGCCCATAAATTGTAGAAAAGAATCAATATGAGTGCTTTCGATTATCAATTTTTATTGTTTTTGACCCCTTTCGCCCTTTAGTTATTCTTGTTTTCCTCAAAGAAACGCCAAGTCAAAAATAACTCAGTATCATCTACATTCAACAATTTTGAAAATTTTGATAAGTCACAGAAAAACGCAGTAGTTGATGAGAGATTACTATAAAAATGTTTATCACACACTGGCAAATGATGGAAAAGATAATTTCGGTATCTTTTTTTTGAAAAAAGTCATTAATAAGTATTTTGTATTCGACCCAAGCCTTTTCCATAATTAAAATTATGAATGCTTTTTATTCATTTGATGTAAAACTTCGACAAAAATTAGTTTTTTCCAAATTTCTCTTAATTTCTAGTTATTTGATGTAATTTATTGATTTAGAAGAGATTTAGAACGTGAGAATAGAGACAGGGGATGGAAAATGTTAAACCTCACTTAATTTTTTTCATTGAAAAAATATCTTTCATAAGAATTTCGCTTTTTAGCTTTTTCATTATTTTAGACTTTGCTTTGCTTATTTTAATAATATTTCACTTTTTTTACAAATCAAGCAATGTATAATTACTCTTTACTCACTGATAATAATTTCTTCTTAAATTGAATTCCCATGTCGAATTTTTTTTTTTTTGGTCCAACTGCTAAGTTCATTTATTTAAACATCCATTTAAAGATGGCCAAGAATTTCAACTTTTTCGAATGATTCAAACAGTAAATGAAGAATGAAAAAAACGTCTTATTCGACACAGAAATTGTTAATGATTTTCAGCACTTTAATTAAGCATATTTGACTTTGTTTGAATACACCTTTGCAAGAATCGATCGTATCTTCATTCACAAAGAAAATTGTTTTTAGATTTGTTATTTATTTCACAATTAACTTATCAAATAATGGTGATTCGGTTATGCATGAAACTTCCTTTTATTATTTTTATGCTTTATGGCTTACTAATTGAATGAGTCTTACAGATAGCTGATCAACAAAGAATACTGTAACACGGGACAAAAGTAAGCCCATATGAACTCTAATTAACCATTTCTCTTTCGATATACTATTCATCGACCAAATCAAAACTCTTTTGTCGAGGTTTCTCCAATTCTTATCATAATTTCATGAGCGACGAAGCAAGTAATCATTGCAGCAGTATGATTCGATCCTTCTTATTTTATGAGATGAAATATCCGGTAAGATAGAAAAATGGATAAAGCAGCTTACAAGTGTTTTCTAGATTTTAAACTTAAACTTCAAAACACAAGAATCTTTTTTAAAAGGAAATAATTTGAACCGAGAAGAAAAGTAAACGCATTGATGGAGAACCACGAATCCTCGTCGTTTGATACGCAGAATGATCAATCATGGGATTTGTCTCTAAAACCCAATGAAACCGATGATGTTATCATTGATAGTGATGATGAACAACTTTTATGTGGCTATGGCAGGTTAATTTGTTTTCCATCAAACTTTTAGAAGCTCTCTTTTCTGTTAAATGAAATTATTCCTATTCTTCTTTCACTACCAATCATTTTTATTTTCTCATCTATCTGTGAACGCAGATAGATTCTTGTGTTGCAGGTGTACACCAAAATGGCTACAAAAGTTCCACAATGCCAAGTGGTTATTAGTTATGCTTGGCATCTGCGCATTTGTGCAAAGTTTCGTCGTCAATAGCATATTTCCTGTGGGTTTATCAACACTTGAAAAGCGATTTCATATGACAAGGTCTAGTGAATATTATAGTTAATTACCTTATATTTAAGCGATCACACATCGTTCGCTAAATTTATAATGATACTAGACTCGGCCATGCTTCATATCGCCGGCTGCAGCTAGTCTATATAAATAAAATTAAATGTTCGTTTGTTAAAAATCTTAAATCTCCTCAATTTCTTAAACACGCGCCCACCGGAATGTAATATTGTATTGAAATTTCAAATCAATCGGTGAAGAACTAGAAGCGTTGTGTGGAAAGTAACAACGAACATTTACATTTTTATTTATCTACCAACTGGATCAGACCATGCTGAGCATGGTCGATCCAACTCGTTTATGTGGGCCTGCTACGCTTCGCATGTCCATCTCCAACTGATTCTGCACTGATTGTTTTCTAATTTTGATACAATCTTGTATTCGAAAGGCCATCATTTTTATATAGACATACCTATTCTTTTCCACGTATCACGTCTGTAACAACTAGAAGTAATTGAGAAGGAAATTTTTTGACTCCGCCCTGCAGCACATCCACATTAGCGGGATTGAATTTTTTGACTTCACCCCGCAAAATGCAAAGCATCAGTTTGTGAATATTTTATTAACACTGAATATTATAAAAAGGAAAAAAATTCCAAAAATAAACATAATTTTTATTTTTTTACATAACATCTAAGCACATTTCACACATATAAATTTGCTCTTTATTTTGTGTTTTATTCATGATTTCAAATGAAATTAAATATAAGTTACTCTGAATTAATTAACTTATCAAATAGTAATAAAATTGAAATAAGCATATTGTAATTATAACTTTAAAATTTCAATCACATATTTATATAATCCTCTAGAAAGCTGCAATAGTTCATTTTGCGCTGTTTTAATTTTCTTAATTTCAATAACTTGAAAAAAAAATATAGTTTTACAAAAATTTTCCGCAATATCGATTAAACTTCCAAAAAAAAAGTTTTACAAAGATTGATCAAGAACCTCGATCGATTTTTTGTGCGCCATTGTACATTCATTCCAAACAAGAAGTTTGCATTTTGCAATACTTTTCCCATGTTCCGATGCTTTGGAAATGTTGCATGTAGAAGTTTCAATGAATTGCATGCTCAACTGCAATTTCAAAGTGGAATGAGCGGCTCTTCTACCTGGTAGCAATGTTGCAACTGTTCCGGACGATGCAAGAGCTAAGACTGTGCCATTTTAAGATCGAATTTTGCCAGAATCATCTAATTAGGAACAATTTCCCAGTTTGTCCTGGCGCATCTAAAAGTAGATTTCTCCAATCTCCTTATTGATTTTTGCTCAAACGTTAGCTTAGGAATATTTGATTGCAAATATATGACAAAAGATCAGTCGTGTTGTAATTTTGTTCGCGACGTAATTCTACATCGAACGAATCAAATCGATTCCGTCATGGCTTCTCAATTCATTGAGAACTTTGTTCGCGATTTGTAAGCACAAGTCTTCAAACACTATCAACTTCGTTGTAGATTTCTGCTGTAAAATCCAGTTTATATTTGAATTACCGCTGCGTATTTGATGGAGAATATTTTCAGCCATATGCGATTTATATTTCTTCCGTAACTCTGATGAAAATGGAGGAGAGCAGGCGGTCAATATGATTGCAAACAGTGTACGAATTTGATCTGGACGTGATATGTTGCATGCGTTATTAATGCATATATTTCAGTATCGGTCGTTCTCCAATAAATTCAACGCTTGACATGCACTTCGGAAAGTAGCATGTTTAACGCCGTTGATAATTTTTTATTGCTGAAAGGAGGTTGGACCGGGCACATTAATTAACAACATGCGAAGAAAAAAACATTTCGTTTTGATTAAGATGCACGCTATACAATCTGCCTATCGTAGTTTGTTTGAAGGTTGTCCGTTCACTGGTTCTCCTCCTTTGCCTCAAATTCATATGATTTTCTATTCACATTTCATGTGTAATATAGGCACTTTCGAATATAATGATGTTATCGCAAATGCGTCATTTTGGGAAATGAAAGAATTCGCCATTCAGCTTCATTGCTGCTTATGTATCTTCCAGCCTAGTATTGTGCGATTTCATCGATATGTAATACCGCATTCCAATCACTTCTTTCTGGTGCACATCAAAAACTTCACATTCTCACAAATGTATTTAATCGATCCACTTTTATATGCATAGCAAAGACGAATATGGAACAACCTATCGGTTATCTACTTCAATGTCACCTTTCCACATTTGCATGGTTGCTAATTCACCGCCATCTTCTGCTTATCTGTATAAAGAATATCCATCGTTTCTTGTAACTGTATTGCACATTAATGTTCGAGGATATCGCTTGCGCATTTTCCTTCTATCATGCATGGTGAACTTGGATTTAGTATACCGCAAGGTCCATGTATCATGTTTTTTGTCACAACGTTATGATTTCTACGCCGAACGACGTCATGCGAGTTGTATTTCCTGATTTTATAGGAAACGCTTTGATATCTAGCAAACGAAGTTTTTAATGGCTCTCATGGTTCTTCAAGTTGAGACAGTTTATTTTTTACTTATTTTTTTTCCGACGGTGGAACACATTTCTTTGTTTCTCCATTAAATTTCAGAGCCTTGCAATAAAGACATACTTCAGTCATAGTGTCGATGAGAACATACGGGTTCAAACTATAATCATCAGCTGGGTTATATCAGAATGCAAAATGATTGTAATCGCGTGATTGCTGAACATGGAGTCATGTTTGACGCTGATGAAGAAATACTAAAGTTGAAGTGGCTCAACATAATTTCAAAAAGATGACAAAGATATTTACCACCAAAAATGCTCCAATACAGAGAAAAACGACAAAAATCGAAGCAGCAACAGCAACAGTTCGGAGTTCCAAGAGTTCCAGTTCGACAATTCGAAGTGACGCAACAACAGCAACAATCCGACAATTCACTTGAATAGTATTATTCTCTAACAGCGACGAAGGAAAAAATAAGCCAGCGATCGATTTGCCTGGATATTCTCTGATAATTGTTTGTTGCGAAAAATCACTCTTCAATCAATAAAACCTTTCTCAACAGCATTCATCTCTGTCACACAAGACACAAAGAACCTCCTCACACCTAATGCTGACCTAACTGAATTATAATAGCAAGAATCAATCTCCAATCCAACCAAGTTATAAATCAAATTACAAAATTCAGTTTTTTTCCCCAACACTAGAAACATGCGCTTTCGCCTTTCTTTTTTTCCATTTAACTAACTGAGCTACAGCAACGCATGTATAAAACCATGCACCTATTCGAATGCAACGTTTTATCTAAATTTCAAAGCAATTGAAAGAACTTGCAACGGTTATAAGAAAAGCCACAACGAAAATTTACATTTTTAGTTTATTTAAGTAAGTGTTTGAAATTCTTCCACATAACAGTTTGCAAATTTCTGATCAAAAATGCTTTATTTTATAGTACACAAACGGGCATTATATCAAGTTGGTACGATTTCGCAATTCTTATTACTGTATTTCCAGTATGTCATTGGGGCAATACAGGTACATTTTTATAAAAAAAAAAACAAACAAATCAGTAATGTTTACTTACTTAAAGTGAAGTAGAATATAGATGATAAATGCTACTTATATTTTTACAAAAACAAATGTTTTTCATGGCAAAAGAACCTTATTTGATTAGGATAAAATGATCGTTGATATTTGATTTGAGGTGATCTTTTCAATTTATAATAATTTGAATCAAAATGACGGATAACTTCTTTATATCATAATAGGTCACAAAGGTCGTTGGATAGGTATAGGTTCATTTCTGATGGCACTCGGTTCATTTGTTTGTGTACTTCCGCATTACATGGCATCACCTTATCGTTATGATGAAACGCAACTTAACAGAAGCGAACATGGTCAATGCACATACAGGTTTTAATTTTTATTAAATCGAAAATTTGGATTTAATTTTTTCGAATTTCGAATTTTAAATTTATTTCCAAGGTTTTACTTTCAAATGTTTTATGCATCATTCTTTTATAATTTGCATTAAGAGCCATTATTCTGATGACGTAATAAGATAGAGTAATAAGTAGTTTATTAATGCATAATGTTGTGAGATGAACAATTTTTTTTCAACCCATAAAACTCATAAACCATCATCGATAAAAAGGGATGATCTGATTGATCTGATTACTGCATGAAAAAAGATTCTCTGAAATATTTTAGCAAGTGCTAATAATAATAAATCTAACAACGAGTTTGATTAGCTTATAGTCTCATCATACATTAAATTTTCACTGAATCTTTTATTTCGTAATTTTGAAACGTTTTAGAGACGATTTGGTATCCGATTGTTCAAAACATCTTTCTGGTTCAGCCTCATACTTAAATCCATATTTTTTAATGTTTTTACTTGGACAAACATTACATGGTATCGGAGCAACACCGCTATTTTCTATCGGCACTGCATATTTAGATGAAAATGTTTCACAAAAAGCATCACCTGTTTATCTGGGTAAGAAAATTGGTATAATCTTTTTGTTTAAATTGTTTCAAATTCATTTTAAACTATGGAAAATTTAAAATATAGTATTATTTAAATTTTAGCGATTCATTCGGTAGTGACGTCTATTGGACCTGTTATTGGACTTTTTGTTGGTGGCTTTATGTTAACAATTTATACGGATTTTGATCGTGTCGATATGTCAAAGTGGGTTCAAAAATCTAGATTTTTTTTTTTTTTTTGCAGAAACTTAATAAAAATTTTGATAATGTTTTGCTAACACACTATCAAAGTTTTTATTAAGTTTCAATATTTCGATTCTCGAAAACTTAGGACATTTTCCAAAGGCGAGACACTTGTGATGCAGCTTTTCCTTTCTCTGAATCATGGAAATATAGAATATCATCTAACAAAAAAAAATTTGCAATTAATTTTTTGTAAATTTTACGTTCCAACATTTATTCATTCCAATATAGAACTAAGATATTAGTTCTGATCTAGTTAATTTAACAATCAATTTGAATTTTTCCCTTCTCAATATTTTCTTATGAATTTCATTCTGATTTTATTTGCTTTTTATTTGCTTTTCAGGGTAAAGCTGAAAGATTCATCAGATCCACGATGGGTTGGCGCATGGTGGCTCGGTTTTCTAGGCTCAGCAATCCTTGCTTTCATTACAGCTTTTCCGATTTTAATGTTTGCTCGAGAGTTACCAGAAGCAAAAAAACATCGTTTAAAAGATGTCAATCAGGTTTGTGATATATCCTAATTATCATATTATGCGTACGATATATTTCGTTAATCTTTGATCATATTTCAATTAATTTTTTCCAGTCGTAAGCTTCAAGTTTCCTGAAGAGCGGAAGCACTGAGTTTTTCGCTAGTCAGCTTTTTCAATTCTTATATGGTAAGTCAGATTCCATGATTTGACGTAATCTTTTTTTTTATTTTTGCAGGTGCATGCAATCTCGCAAATAAACGATAAAGATGTCATCCTGAAAGGAAATCTGAAGTATCTACCACAAGCTGTTTGGGTAAATTCCGATAATTCCGAGCCAACTATTTAGAAGGCACTAACAATGGAATTACTGTTTAATAATTTGCCATTGTTTTGAAATCAAAATGCATAATTAAGCAGTTTGCTCGTACTCAGTATTTGTATAGGAAAGACAATTCTAGAGTAATGAATTTGTGCAATAAGCGAACATGTTATTGAAGATTTACTGATAGTGAACTTCATTTTTCATAGGATAGTAAATGAAAATAACAAATCCATTAAAATTATGCTTCATTTAATCATTCTGCAGAATATTTTACGAAATCCGACATTTGTCACTACCATCGTACTGGGTATTTTCGAATCAATTGTTATTAATGGATTTGCTGCATTCATGCCAAAAATTCTAGAGGCGATACTGAGTACAACTCCAACTAAAGCTTCTTATCTTTCTTGTCAGTGTAATATGAATTTTTTAAACTTTTTGAAAGTTTATAAACTGTGACACTATAGAAACCATTAAAACTTTTTGATAAACTTTTTATGCTATAAAAATTATAAAATACTACAAAAATGCTATAAATACTATGAAATATTAGGAAAACTTTTTGAAATTCAATTTTGCCAGAATTTGTTGTAAAATATTTTAATTTTAATTAATTGTAATTCCTACCTTATTTGCACTACATGAGGTAACATTTTTTATATGCAAATTACATAATTAATTTAAAAATTTATGCAATATTGGAAATCAAAATGATCCTAGAAGTTGAATGATGAAGATATTTTGATAAGATAGGAGTTTTGAACAAGCATGCAGCATATTTGATTTCTGTAAGTATTTTCAGCAATAGTAATATTTGCTGCTGCAGCTGGTGTCATGCTGGGTGGGGCCTTAATACGACAATTCAATTTACAGGTTTGTTTTATAGTTATTAAATGACAAACATAATCATATCTATCTGTCTCATCTCACATTTACGACAATTATAATTGAAGTTATGTCATGGCATATACAATTAAGTCAGTTGGTGACAACCAGGTTGTTTTATCAAAACTTTTAGGTTAGTGGAATGCTGAAACTGATATTTGTATGCCATCTGATAGCTTTGATACTTACGCCATGTTTTTTAATACAATGCCCCTCACATGACTTCATTGGGATCAATCTGAACTACGATTATCAGTAAGTGGGAAATTTTATTCATTTATTTGATAGGCCAAAAAAGTATGCAAAAATTGGCATTTGTGCGAATTCCTCTTATAAAATCCAGTACAATTCGAACTTTTTTGTGTAATAAGCATTATTCGAAAAACAGGATAGAATCTGAAAGTTATCTCTTGCAGAAGGATAAAAGGCTCCACTGATAATCTGCATGCTACTTGCAATGCCAATTGTTACTGTACAGAGAAATGGAATCCAGTGTGTCATACGGGTACTGGCTATACCTTTTATTCCGCTTGTTACGCTGGGTGCACCAATTGGGTACAAAATTCCTCGGTAAGTAAATTCTTCGGTTTTATTCCTTTTGATACGCTGAGTATATCAAATTGGATACAAAATTCCTCGATAAGTAGTATTCATTAAAAAATAAGTATATGCAACATACCGTACTTAACTACTCAAACTTAAGGGAACATACTGGAGCAACTGTGCTTGTTTCGATGAATTGATATCGTATGCTTCGGAGATACAGTATAAAGATGATCGTTTGCAAGAAGGTTTTTGTGAAAAGAAGTGTGGATATGTTCAGTGGATATTTCTTATTCTGCTGTTTCTTTCGGTGGTTGCTAGCTTTGCTACCGGAATCCCATCCCAGCAGGTATCTTATTTTCTTATTGATATTGATTGGTTTTCTTAAAAATTAAAATATTAATCATTTTGAGGATTAAAATCTTGTCGAAATTAATTGCTTAAAACTGAATCATCTATTTTTGAAATCCGCTCATAAATAAAAATTCACTTAAAAAAAAAGAAAACGAGTGAAAAGATTTTCCATCATTCAAAGCAAATTTAGGAAGATTTCTCCTGAATTGTAAAAACAATATGAACAATATTTAATAAGGATTTCAATACAGGATTCAAACCATTTTTTTTTTCAATTGGAATTTGACAATCAAACGAGCACAACCAGTTCTGTTGATTGCAAAGTTGTAAAGAGTCTGCAAAGAGTTGCTGCTGACAGTTTCACAAATGTTTATTGATGAAGGACTTTATCAGAAGAGATAAAGTATTTCTTTTCTCTTGTAATAATATTTGATTTGTCTCTAAAAGCAATTTTCCAGATAATGCTTCGAGTAGTACCATTTGAACAACGTACCTTAGGTATTGGTGTCCACTGGACCTTTCTTCGACTTCTGGGTTTGTTCTTTTTTTTGTCCACATTAACTTTTTAATTGAAATTACAGTGAAACTGCTCTATTGTTCATCAAATTCTAAACAAGTTTGCAGCAAGTTTCTTTAATGACGGGATTAGTTAGCTAAAGTCTGATTTTTTACTCCTTTGCATCTTTTCTCCAGGATTTATTCCTGGAGGAGTATTGTTCGGTATGATGATCGATACAGCTTGCGTGAAGTGGAAAGAGGAATGCGGAAAGCGGCAATCCTGCTTGGTTTATGATTCCTATCGATTATCTTGGACAATTATGGCCGTTGGTATGTTTTTTCTGGAAAATCCTCTAAGGAATTTCTTGCAATGTAGTTCTTTGATATTCAAAAGGAAAAAAAAGAAGAAAATTGTAAAGATTGTAAAGATTCTAAAATTTTAGAGCGAATCCTTTTACTTTAAAAAAAAAAACAATATGCACTTTTACTTTCTCTTGGCTTCCATTTCTGCAATTAATTATTTTAGATGAAATACGGTAGATAGCATCATTTCAAGCATTGTCTGAAAAGTGTCTGAGTTCATACATAACAGAGAAGCATTTACAGCAATAGTGTGCAAATTGGTTTCCATTCTGGGTACCATTCTCGGTTATATAACCTATCGCCCTAATGATTTGGACAACAATATATCTGTACAGACAACTGATAGTCGTGGACCCTTGTCACTCACTGTTAACGATGACCGACCACCAGATGAAATGATCAACTCGTTTGATGCTGGAGATTGAAATACCGGAAAGATGCCTCTCACTTATTTCACAGTACTTTATTTGAAAGTATCTGGTGCAGGTCAAGCACAGTCTGTCATCATCCATGGTACAATATGGAGATAAAGCAGAAAAGTTGGGAAAAAGTTCGAATGATTCTCTTCGTGTCATTTTTTGATATTTCATAATATGCAATGCATGGAACGATGTTAGAAAAAAGGGATAGGATCTTCCTCTGAGTATTTCTACTTCTTCGGATCTGCCCATTTCATCGATTCACATTTTCATCACCTACCTACAGGTTATACGAATGAGATAATCAGATTAATAATTATATGTGAGATGCACACCTAAATTACAAGAGAGCAAAACAAAAAATCTATTCTAAATTACCAACATTTTGACAGTAAAAGAAGAGTCGATCAATGATTTTCTTATCGAAACTAATAGCTATGAAAATTTGCATATTAAAGTCATGTGAATTAATTTATTATTTAAAACCCAACAAATCATTACCAAGAAGGCATGTTTTTGCTGTGGTCATAATTATAATTAGAAGTTTCAATAGTTCATTGCTTGGCTTAATTAATTTTCTTCTAACTTTTTTCTTTTGATTATGTAACTGAATTGATGTAAATAATTTATTGTGTACGTTTTAATTCAACAGCACTCATCATTTTTAGCATTTAATTAGATTTTTAAATTATATGCAAATTAAAGAGACAAACAAAAAGAATAGAACTTATCTTTTCGTTAATAAACTAATACCCATGCTCTTACTGCAATTTACAATATTTTCTTTAATGAACTGATAGAATCAAAATACAGGCGATATTGAATAATAGACTAAATCAATAGAAGAATAATTGAGTTAGTGAAATATCATGATTCGTAATCTTATTTCTTTTCTTTTTCAAGGGTAAGGGAACCTGAGCAGCTGTTTATCAGGAATGAGAGAAATTATTAGTCAGATGGTTTGTTGATGAGAAAATTGATTTAATATAATAGCTGATGATGAGTGCTTAATAAATAATCATGATAATATGTGATATTAGTATATGGTTGTACTGTTATTATCACTATAAGTACAATATATTCATTGTCGCCTTGTTAGATTTTAAACTCTCATAGTCTATCAGAAAACATTTTATTTTCAAGCTTCCTAAAATGTTAATTTGAATAGTGTTTTTTAAACAAAAATAGTTTGCTATCCTTATCGTGGCTCTAACTTCCATTCTTCCCGAAAACAATTCCATAATCTTGATTTCCCGGTTAACGCATAGCAATATCCATATGTTTTGTAAGAAAGCTAAAGTTTTGTGTTTTTCTGATTAGTTCGTGTAATAATATCAAGGTTTTTGTTATTATAAGGTCATACGGTTTTATGATTTGCAAAGTCTTCATTTTGCTCATAAGTTGTCGGTAACTGTTCGTTATTAGTTCTGCTAAATATGAGCATACTACATCAAGCACTATACCGTAGTTCTTTGATTTCAACTGGAAATCTATTGATAAAAATATACTCGCTATTTATCTTTCCTTACAAAATGTGATATTTTCACTGTTCACAATTACTTTAAGCTCAATAACTTTGATATTATTGTCTTTACTTCGGAACTAATCGGTAGGATATTTATTCAAGAAAATGGTAATCAGAATGAGTGTTGTTAAACATGCTTCAGAAATGCATCGAAAAATGTCTTGTTAGGTGAGTCGGAAATTAGCGGATTTTTCAGGTATGTCAGTAAAAAATTCACGATGAATACATGCTGAATCTCTAACCCTATGAGATTCGCTGATTGTCCTTCTTCTGAATAATTATAAAATTTCCCATCCACCGACGAAATGAGCGCAGGAAGGAATTTGTAAAAGCAAGGAATCGGATGCTTGCGTAGAAAAAATTCCCGATTATTCCTCCGATTCTGCGTGTATTTTTGTAATTGAACTAAATATAAGTTCACACTACATAAAACATTGCCATTGGATCAAACAATAAGCATTCTAAAAGGAGTACTTACAATACATGAACTATCAAAAATTATATGAAAATTTCGTTTTCTTGCTGATCTGAAGAAATACTGATAGAGCCAAAAATAGTGAACAGACGAATAATTTTGTGTGAAAAATTGTAAATGCTAAATAAGAACTAATATGACCGTAATAAAGATAAAAATTTGATGAAAAAATTAGACTTAATAGCTCGTTTCAATCCTAAATTTCGATTTGCAATATCATCATCTTTACGAATCGACACAAGATCATTTGGCCAATCTGAATAATAGCTACAATAATTGGCATTCCGATAGAAATAAAT
The DNA here is from genome assembly GCA_002249935.1 of Onchocerca flexuosa. NCBI lineage: Eukaryota > Metazoa > Nematoda > Chromadorea > Rhabditida > Onchocercidae > Onchocerca > Onchocerca flexuosa. The sequence continues at coordinate 850,368 of KZ269992.1, read as the reverse complement.
ATTCACAAGTAATGTTGGATTTTATCTTCCGTTCCTGACATAAACCATCCGGCAGGTCATTACTTGAATGGATTCCCCCTTTGGTGTGATTTAACATCAAATAAACTAGAGTACAAAACTCAAGTTAACTATGCACAACATCAATTCTATTAATGAACCAATTAAAAACTCGTTTGGATTCAGGTAATTTTAATAGACACTATTATCAGAGATACTTGTCAAAACACTGGAAATGTTAGCTATCTAGAAATTCAATAATTGCATCTCATCAGTTATCTACGCATTTGATTAATTATATCTTAAATTCCTTTTCGGAAATTGCTTCAATAATCATTATATATATAATTGTTTAACTATATCTTAAATTCACTTCCTGCAATTATATCAATTCTTATAATCTTTGTATTAAGATTGATAGAAATAGCTCCCACAATTCAATTATATCTTAAATTACTTCCTACATTGAATCAAATTTTTATGATCGTTATAATATGTCTGATACCACTCCCGCTCCATACTATTATATATATTCCACAATTGAGTTTATTTGGATGAACAGCGTCTTCTGCTTCTTGGATCGACGCAACCCGAAATTATTGATTTTGTCATTCCTACCTTTCTCTTTTTTAAACCTTTATTTTATTTTACTGATCCCGCTGTGATATTATTAATTCTGTTAATCGCTAAGTTTATTAATAATACAAATTAAGTATTTATAATCGAATTCTCTGCACTCCTGGTATAATATCCAAAACTGACCATAAAAGATTCTTCCAAAGAAAATTGCCTAAAAAATTTCTACAAATATCAACAATACTTTAGACTGTTTCTGTGTCGTTTCTTCCACTAATGGCTTCGGATACGAGCCATCAATCATTCTGATTAATCCCTTACTGATAAATCATCTGTTAATTCATTACTCTATCATTACATCACAAAATGATATAAGATATTTCCTCAATCATTTTTCCGTGCTGCAATTATTGACATTTTAAGCCTCACCTCTAAATACCTCACTAAGTTTTAATTCTGTTCAATGTACTCTCAAATCAGGCTTTTCATCTCGTCTTTTCTTAGGACATTTTACACTCTTTATTCGAATAATCTAAGCATTCTTAACATCATTCTTTCTCTATCAATATTTCGGATATGCAAAAAAAGAAATTGGATGAGAATATCCGATGGCGCTAAAAATATCACTAAAATTGTGTATTGGAAAGAGTCCATTCAGTAAGAACAATGTGTTCAGTTTGTTTTCGTAATCATATATGAGAAGAAGTACAAATTAATGGACGAATTCATTTGAAATTCAATTTTCAGGATAGAAACCTTTTCCATCATCAAATATAATCAATATGAAAAAAACGTGATAAGATGACAGATAAAGACATGAAAACGAATGATACGATGATACGTTGTAATTCAGAGTCACCAATTAACGGAGCAACAACCCGATCGCTTTGGTGCATGTATTAGCTCTAGAATTGCAACAGTTATTCACATTAGATAATCAACATCAAGTACACTATAGTTGTTATAATAAGCCGTTCACCATGCCAAAGGCTAAGCCATGCTCTTTGAGATAAGCACGTAACCGCCGATAGAATCAATCGGGGTGAAAAGAATAAAAACACATCGCATGATTATATTAAGTAGTAATTTCTTTACTAACTAATACTTAATACATCATTATGTTATTCATTCATTCATTTCAAGATCAAGCGAGCTTTTGTCCTTTTACTTTTTCTCTACGAAAAGTTTCCGTCTTCTTCTCTGCTTAGACTACTTGGGTCCCCTCTTTGTAAAATAATAGTGGAATGACCAAAAGATGAATTGCTTTACTCACATGTTTCACAACCGGAGTGATGCATTTGGAATGACAATCTTTCCGCTGAATGTTTTTAGCATATCTTTAAAAGATTTATTATCCGAAGAGGTTATCCTGAATTAGTCTTGAGTGACTGTGCAAGCAAGTAAATTTCAACTACTTTTCAAGTGTATGAAGAAGAGAACATTAAACTAACGAATTTCCTCACGAAAAGGAAAATGATTTGGGAAATATAATACAAGAGCTTGTTGGAGTGGAGAAGTTTATGAGGAAATCATTGAATTAACGAAACGAGCTATGAAAAAATCATCGGTTGGAAGTTATTGTGGAAGAGAGAATAAATAACTTTAATAATAGAAGTCGAAGAATACTTTATATTCGATCTTTACTTACATAATCTTTAACGATTTCGTAATTATACGTCCAATTGATTTCATCTCATCTAATGCCTCTTTAGTTAACCATCCGCCAGCGATGATGACCTTTACTCCTCATAAACTCAGTAAGTTTACTCTTCATTAACTCAGTAGTGAAGAGGAATCTATTCCTCATAAACTTAGTGATAAACAAAAACTTGTTAGACATTGTTCGAATACATTCACAATCTTAGGCACATTTTGGGAGTCGTGGAAAAATGAATATTTAACCAGTCTCAGAGAAAGAACTCAATAACATCATACCTTCCCTAGAAATGTAGAAACTAGAATACCACAAGAGGAAGAAATAGTGCTAGTTAATGAACCAGTTGTTTCTCGTGAAATGTGAAAATTAGCTAAGATCGAGGAAATAAAGAAAAGGAAAGATGAGGAAGCAAGAACCCTGCCTCATCAGAGTAATATACGTTTTGAATCCTCTAAAAGTTGATGATGTTTCCAACTCAAGTAATCGGTCACTCGTGTTCGAGAAACCAATGCAAGAAATCGGAGAAAAACTGATTGCACTATGAACGAGAAATCTTACAAGAAATTGCATTTCATAAAACGATCCAAAGGACGAAAACCTCTAATTTACGATCCCTATTTCCCTTCCACTGAAGAGTTCAACTCCTTCAGTCGGAAATGTCGAAGCAACCGAAGAAAATTTCATTCAAATGATTTGTAATTCTTTAAGATATACTGAGTCATTTCTTCGTTCTTAAATAGCTTCGTAACCCTTAACTATGCCAGTGTCTATTGCACTGTCAACACTAACAAAAGCGCATTCCTCATGCGTTGACAAAGTCGCACCCTCGTGGTCTATGAAAATCGCATTTTTCTTTTATTTTAAAGAAGGGGATATCGACGGGAGCGGTTTCAATACTCCGATTCAGATTTCTTTTTTTAACTTCCCCTTTATATCATTTTTACCTTTTTCTACGCTGATAAATTTACCATTAAATTCGTTTTACTGATATTATTGATTTGTAATTGTTGCGCATCATGTCGCGTTATCAAATTTTTTGTAATAAATGATTTAATTACTCAAATTTGAGGTTATGCTGCAAACAAATTTCCCGACACTACTGGTGTAAAAATGAATAATATTTTAACTGGGGCATTTCGAAATTGAAATCAGTTTCCGGCATGATCTGAGGATGTCTCTTTAACAGCAAATATTCTCGAAAGCTTGAAAAATCATTAAATCGATCATGTGATTTGCTTTGCGAACTGTATGAAAAGGTGAAATTTATGGGGATGTTTATCTTTAAACATTTGAAATAATAACATTTGGTAAAATAGATTGATAAAAAAAAAACGGAATGATTAAGTTTATTTGGATACCGGTGAAGAAGATTACATTCAGTTAAGCAAGTATCACAGAAATTACTGATTGAGCACTATCAGATGGGCTGAAATGAAGTGCTTCAATCATAACTTAAAAAATCCTGATAGATTTCACTGCAATAAGGAAGAGAAATAGTTGAGAATTCAAATTTTGAACAGAAAATTGCATGTTCTGGAGACGACGAAACTCCAGCAAATCTCTCAAGCTTGCAAGACTTTTTAAACCAGTGAAAATATGGCATAGTTGCTTAATTCCAATAAAAATAGGTATATTGCTTAATTTAATTAAGTTCCTTAATAAGATTACAAAACAACAGAAAATAGTGCAGAAATATAGTAAATTAAAGCAAATTATAACAGATGGCGACAATGCATATGAAGGCAGTGCACTTCGATGAGTATAACACGAAATTTAAGTTAATTATACTTAACTATTTTTTTGAAATTAACGATTCTTCGGTTTATTCAGACATATTGTCTTCTCACAGATTGAGTTGGTTGATTTTTAATAACAATTTTTAGCTCCTTAATTACAATATGAATGATTTCTGCAGCTTTATGATTTATATTTTCATTATTCCGTGCAAAATTTCAAGAAGGAATTTTTCCTAATTTAAAGCCAAACTTCAATTCCTATTTTATATGTTTGTAGGTCATTGTATATGTTTGTATGTACTACATATGTTTTTCAACCCCTATTGTATATGTTTTCAGTGTGTCAGGCAATTAGGCTTTAAATACTTCACATCTGGCGGTATCAAACAATTTAATCTAGTGAAATTTGTTAATGTGTTGTAGATGTAAATAGCCTTAGTGTCCAGAATGAAAAATTGGCATAATGAATGGTGACAGAAATGCGACAAAGAATAAACATATGCAAACTATTAAAGCACAAAAGAAAAGCAGAAATCGAAAAAATAAATGTTTTTTAAGAAAAACAAATATATCGGTGCTTAAATTGTTTCTATTTAAGAATTTCTCAAATATTCTTGGTAGATTTTCAAAAAATGTTCTCAAGAGCAAGCATTGTTATTATGCTGACAAGTAATGAGGTGTTTTTAATGGGTATTCCTGCTCCAGCTGGATAATGTGGTGGAGGTAAGCTGCCAGAATCGCGAGGTACCGTTGTGGTTGCACCGGGACTGCAGCAACAGAAACCACTCCCATCTGGACATGGCTGCAAATTCAATGATGCCAAAATAGTTATCAAAAGTCGCTATTTTCGGTGGCTCTGAAGAAGCAAGAATTGGATGAAAGAAGTAAGGGAATGGAAGAAAAATGTGGTAAAATTGAATTTGAGAACAATTTGAAGGAACTATAGAACTTACCATACAACACTGCGTGCTAACTTTTGATTGTTGCATATTAAAAAACGGTAATTGCATTGTTTGAAGATTGTATAGCAGATGCTGCTGTCGTGGTATAATCTGCATCTGAGGTGCAGGAATTTGAACCGATGGCATCATGAAACCAGTACCTAAACCTCCAATATACGTGTTGATAAGTCCTGCTCCACCAGTACTGATAAATCCTCCACCAGTACCGCCAGTCACTGCAGGAGTTAATCCTCCACAACCTTGAAGTGAATATTTTATGTTTCTTTTTAACTAGAGTAAATAAGTAGATAAAGGAAAACGTAGATGGCAAAATCCTTTTGCAAGATCTTATATTACTACGGTTCAAATACATCTGTTTAGAAATTAGGAGCATTTCAAAAACTGAAATAACGCATTAGAGTGAACTATGGATTTATCATTTCCTGCTAAACTTCCCAGAAACTATGGACTTATCATCACCTTCATTTATTTAAATAACAAAAGCATTTCAATTTTTCCTTACCTCTTAGAGAAGGTGTCAGCACATTGATTGTGCTGATTATACCAGTTCCTAAACCAGTGACAGTTTCAGTTGTCTTCTTATCTTCAACAGTACATTCACAGCAGAATTTCGAATCTTTTTTATTAGAAACTCCAACTGGTAAAGCAGCAATTGTGAAGAATATGGAAGCGGATATCAATACATAGTATACTATATGTGACATTGTTACCCTGAAATAATACAAAATTTATCATTCCCGAATGTTTTATTTCAAGCATAACATGCGGAAATGATTAGAGCGTAATGACGAAGAAAACATCCTATCCAACTTTTCCCGCTATCGGCAAGAGGAAAAGTAGCTTATTATATGATTTCGTTAATTTTACTATCTGGCTTAGGCTTAGGCTTAGTTTTCGTTAAGTAATCGCACAATGTAAACTTCAATAATCAATCGTATTTTTTTTCTTTTCCATCATCAGAATTGTCTAGTGATTCAGTTGCTGATGGCCAAGATGTTCAAGTATGAATCGTTGAGAAATTCCACTTAAAGCATTTACTAACCAGTAGCCTAATTAAAAGGTGCATCAAAAAGTTGCGTTAAGCAGGAATATCGTGGAACTTTTTTGAAAATCGATGCTTTTGACTTTAAATATGCAATCATAGTGAGAAATAGAAGATAAGCCGCATAAAATATTTAAACAATTCTAACCTCTACTATTCTGGTTAAGCTTTTAATGATTCGGACCGTTTGGCTTCAATGATCAAAAAAATGACATTTTCCTCTGGAATGTATGTTGCACTCTACTTTGGCATTTTCTAATTAAGAATCTCTATAATATGGCAAAAATTGTAGATATCGAATGACGGAATAAGCAAGAATTCAAGTAATGTCTCACGATCATCTTCCACAGCAAAATTACGACAGATGTGAAGGTCCTGTCTTTAAGGTATACATCAAAATCAAGACGTTCTCTGGTATTAATTGAAATATTTTACAAGAAAACGAGAAAATTCAATGGCAAAAAACTTTTTATGAAACTGATTCATTGTCCAAAGCATTCTTCCATTCCAACTCACAAGAAAAAGCATCCATTCCAAGTCGCTAGGTGAATGATGAATAATAAGCGCATACATACTACATTCACTACAACGTTACGATACACAGAACATAACATTTCCTGATTTCTTCTTCCTAAGAAGCAGTGATTCCTAGCCAAAATAATTGTTGACATTATTGAAACTGATTCGTTCATTGCTTACACTGACGGAGAGAAGAGAAACTCCGAGTATGTTTTAATTGTTAGCGGATTTCATTGAAATCAGATAAATTTTTACGAAGCAAACCAGCAAAAGAAATGGATCAAATGATTGCATATTTCTTGCATCTCAACTGTTTTTATTCACCAAAGTTAAGACACACAAAATAATTTTTTAAAAAGCTAATAGCAACGATTACGTATATTGTTTGTTCAATTTTAAACATTTGTTCTTTTATAAACTTATTACGCCAAACATCTATCACTGATGTTTTACTTTCTTCAGAACTTAACATCTTAGATGAAGTGATATCATGATAACCCTAACTTTCGTAGATAATTTAGAATTATAAAATTATTACCCTGATCTTTTAGATTCGATTTTGACGTGCTATCCGAAAGGTAAGAAATGTATCCGCTCAGAAATGTAATTAATATGAAAATTTGGTGTCATGAAAATAGCTCACACTCTAAAATTCAGAAAACTTAATTTTAATCAGGTGACTGTATTTAGATCCCAGCGTCCAATACACGCATTTACTGTCTTATGAATAAAGATAAAAATTATTATTTTTCACTATATTCTTTACTGTCCCCTGTGCGAAAGCAGGAAATATGGCTTTTAGAAATTTGATTTATAAATTTGATTTTATTAATCGAATTTCGCTACAAATTTTTAATTCCCTTATTAATAAATTATTTCAACAACAAATCATTTCATTATTTCGATGTAAACTATCCAAATTCATTTTTCATTCAACAAATCAAATCATTTGATCTTCCTGTTTCGTTTAACTGCTCTTAATGAAATTACCATTACTCTCCACGCTTCATCATTGGCCTTCGTTTCGAAGAACAATATCTCCTAGATGAATCATCTTTTTCTGAAAGTTTCTTTTCTGCTAAATAAGCAAGATGAAAATCTGATGGCTAATGAATAGTGTAATTCTGCTGAACTGCAAAGAAAACTAAGAATGAAATAAGCGTCCTGGACTGAAAAACACTTCTTTCTTCAAAACAACTCTGTGTTTTATCCGTGTGAGAAACTCTAAATAAGGAACAACTAAACTATTCTTGTATCCATCATTTTCATCTCATGTCACTATCAGTTAGATCCTTACTTCTTCCAAGTTTCTCTATTTATCTCGTTCTATTCTTAAACATGGAAAATACCAAATTAGTTTATTCCTGTCATAAACAATTCTACAACAGATAGCACTTTTTCCGCACTTATACCATCAATGTAACATTTTATTGTTGTGCATTTTACATTGTCATTATACGTATTTCGAATAATCAATTAAACCATTATTTTATAACGTTAGTTTTTATCTAAATTTTTTTGGAATATCCGATGACCTACCCATATTTCTACTGAATTGAATTATGTGCAACTCCAGAATTCTGACTTGCTCACCCTTTTTATATATATATATAAATATGAAAATGAGCAATGTGTTCCAATGATAAGTTTTACAAAATATTTGATTCCTTCCTTCCCATCAACCAATACTATGTTCAGAACAATTAATTTTCCGACAAATTCTTCAACACTGAAATAAAATCGCCATTCTTCCCTCCCCCACATCAGGCTAATAATCGGGTCGAAATTTAGAGGAGATGCTTGTTGGGTGATCCACAAGTTTTCACTCTGTTCATTCTCCAGAATAAAGTCACAATACTTGGGATTTCACGGATGGATGTGCTATTAAAATTGTTTTCGCGGATGACTCATCGATTTTTGAACTTTTTCGAAATTTGGGGGTTCTGGAGATTTTTTGTCGCTAGTGGTTTCTGTTTTAAGTATAGAGGCATCAGTGGCTACTAGAATGAGAAAAGAAAAAGCGAGAAGAAAGATAAGAAAATAAAAATATTGCTTGGTATGATTTCTATAAGGCAGTTATAAAAATAGTTCATTTATTTATTACATGCAGTTTGAAGGTTTTTAAGCTATTCACATGTGATGTAAAACAAAATCTTTATTAAATGTAAATTAGGAATGCCTGCATCCGGAGTAAGAATTATAAATGCGGATCCGGGACGTATTTACAAGGCATCGTTGTCGCTTTCCGGATGCGGGTTCCTCTGTATATACCATGCTGGTGTATGCGCAGCTATTAAAAAATATGCCCCGCAACTATTGCAAAATCGAATTTCCGGTGCTTCTGCTGGTTCCATCATTGCTGCCGCTATTGCCTGTAATGTATGTATTTCCCAGGCTACGAGTCTTTTCCTGAGCGTCGTCTCTGAAGTAAGTATTCAGAAATAAGCATTAATTTTTTTCGTTTTTGCTATAATCAGTGAAACATTCAGTAGAAGAAATATCATTTTTTTGAAAGTAAGATATATTCAACTCTATAGCTGATGCTGTTACTCATAAGTTGTTGTATCTTAACTACTAAATTTCATCATTTTTAGGCAAGATCATATACATTTGGTGCTCTAAATAGAGATTTCGACTTATTAAAATTAGTACGAACAAAATTGAATGATCTTTTACCAAGTAACGCTCATGAAATTTGCTCTAATCGATTGAGAATTTCTGTAACTCGATTCCATGATATGGAGAATGTGATATTGGATGAGTTTCACACCAAAGATGAACTCCTCGATGTATTTTTTCTTTCTTTATAATTTTATATTACTTTATTGAGATATTCAAGGATAGCGGATTAAAGAATTACTTTTGGAAGCTTGGTGTACTTGTTTTGCCATGTGGTTATGTTCACTGTTCTGATAGATTAAGTTGGAATTATGAATAAAGAAGTGAAAAATTTTTTCAATCTTTAATGAGTGAGGTGGGACTAAGTTTAGTAAAACAGCCAAGAGAGTATTTAATTTTTTTCATCATAAAATATGAAAAACAGAAATAGAAATTTAAATGAATAAGACAACATTATATGTACGATACTTCAGTTCCTATCTTCATGATATTCATAATGTTCAAACGTATTAGATACAGATTAATGATATTTGCAATTTTTTGTCGGTACTGATTTACGAAATGATTGAAAAACTTATATTATAAATGTTATTCATTGCAGGCAATTTGTTGTAGCTGCTTCATTCCGGTATACGGTGGCTTTGTTTATCCAACATTTCGAGGTGAAATTTACATTGATGGTGGTGCCAGTGATAACCAACCGGTTATCGACACTAATACAATCACAGTTTCACCATTTTCGGGTGAATCTGACATTTGTCCGACAGACGAGGAAAGTGCTAGGTCAAAATTTTTATAAATTGTATAATTAACATGTATACACTGGAACTGGCTTCCATTACTTTTGATTATATTGGGATTCACAAGAAACCTAAGTTAATCTGGAACTTGTAAAGATTGTAGAATATTTAAGGATGGGCGGATATTAGGAAATGCTGGACTTTGATAACACGGATTTTTTTTTAGTTGCACTATCATTCCCATAACTTTTTTTTAAATGACTTTTTTTTAAAATTATAGTTTGTTTGAATGGAATTTTGGGGGGACCTCTATTCGGTTGACTGCGAATAATCTGTATCGCGCTGCTGTATGTCTCTTTCCTCCATCTACTGAAGAATGCGCAGCCATGTGTCGAAGTGGTTTCAATGATGCACAGAAATTTCTTTTTAATAATGGTAAGTTAGAAGAGAATAAGCATATTATATAATAGCTGAAATTATAGATTGAATCTCTATATTTGGATCATTATTTGGTAATTCTATGTTTGATTACTTTTATTCAAATTTATAATGTCCCGGAAAGTGCTTATATTTTAATCGATTGGCAAAATGGAAAAGTAAAATGTGGAAGATTGGAGTTTATATTCTTCCACTATTTTTAATTTCTTACCATCAAATTTATGAAACTATTTATTTGATTTGCTAAATTTCGGATCCTTTTAAATTTCCAAAACATTTTGGCATTATTTATATATGTCGATTTATTCTTATTTTCAGGATTCATATCAAATGCAGTTTGTCTTTCGACAGATGCTGATTTATTAACTAAGCTAAATTATATAAATAAAGGAGTTGATGCCATACTAACATCGGACTCTGCGGTTTATGAGGAAAGGTTGTGTCAAATTTGACTATTATGAAATGCATTGTGGGCTTTGCAATTCTTATGAAGTAAATCGTGGAAGTCACATCTTTCGGTGAAACCGAAATCACATTCATCATTTTTTACATTACAACTGTTATTTATTGCTTTTACAAAAGCTTGTTTTTTCTTTAATCATCTTTTTTCGCGATGTTGAATTGCCGGAAAATTGGAGTGTTTACATTTTTCGCTTGTTTCAGTCATAAGGACGAAAAAATCGCGGGATATATTGATGCAGTTCTCGCAACGGATTCTACTCAATTACCGCATTCGGTGCAGAGTGGTAACAATTTATTTTCGTTTTTTATTGCAAAAATATTTAATTCTTATTAATTTCTCAAATTATGATACGGAAGATCAGGAAAAAGAAGAAAATTACTTTGGAGAATAATTTTCATTTCTATGAGGTGATTTCAGTATTTGATAAAACAACGAAAAGGAATTGGTTTCTCGATTATATTTATTCATTTCGAGTGATGCAGTTAGCGCACTATATGACATTGCCCCTAGCCGCAACTTATCAATGGTTCAAATTTTGTCAGTGGTACCGTGAATTTTTGATTATATTTTAATGTCTTGCCATATATGTCATCAACATTAATTATATGGCATCTACTTTTTAGAGCCAAACCAATTTCTACATTCTATTTCTCGTATAAATAGATCCAACTTCTCACTGATTTTGAGAAAATTTTTTATTCCTCTTTCGCCGTATAGAAAGCTTGCAAAGTACCTTAAAATTAGATAGCGATCAAGGAAGCAGACTACAGCAGTTGCATATACCATTCCCTTGCTTTTTATTCTGAATTTATTTTGTGTATTGCGAAAGAAAAATATGAATAACATTTTCAGTCTAAGTACTTGGCTTACTGCACGAATTGCCAGACGGATTGTAGACGATTGGCAGAGTATGAGAGTAAAGCACATTATTGATTTCATTTTGTATGAGATTCATTTGCAGGGAACGAAAGTTTCTGCAAGGTAAGCCTGTTTTTTCCTGTCACAAAACTTTTATTTTTATTCGTCGATTGCAAAACATTCAAGCTTTTTGCTTGGTTCTCTTATTTAAACAAATTTCGTTAAGATTTGGTTCTGCTGGAAAAACAGTCTTTGAATTCACTTTTTCAGGTTTAGTCAGCAGTTAACAATCACCGAAGTCGAGTTCAGTGGAATCGATCAACGATCCTTTGTTCAAGAACAACTTAATATTAATTTGTCATCTGAAGCTATCAAAGAAAGGGAAGTACTAAGAAGCATAGACAGGTTATTATCGAAAAAATCTGTTGAGGTTTGTGGATTTTTCTGTGTTAGAGAGCAAACAATTAGTCATAACAATTGGTCAAAATGTGTGATTAAACAATATTTATATGATCAAATATTTAATATTGTGATCTTCTTTTTGGATTGTAGTCTTCAGCAAACAAATATGACATTTGTAAAAACAGTGTACTGACTGTTTAAGAGATTATTTTGTCTTCAAAAAAAAAAAAAAAAAAATTAACGAAAAAATCTTTTTCAAAATTTGTTTTTTTCAATATTCATGAAAACATTTATGAATTTCATGATATACAGGGTGGCTGTATAACGGCTCTTCCAGTAGAGAAAAAATCGATTCTTTTCAATAATATTTTGCATGCAAATGAGCAAAATGTAATAGAAGGCGACAAAACTTTAAGTCAAATTATTGATCAAACTGCTGAGTTGCAACATCGCTCTGATATTTTGGTAAAAATCGAAGAAAAATAAGGTAAGTTAATTCAGCATGCATTATTAGAGATTTTGTGGAACAGAAAAGATTTCTGATTGCATTTTGCCATAATTATTTTAATTGATAAGAAGTGGAATCCATTAAATGAAAATTTTTGCAGTCTTAAATGCGTGAAGATATCTTTCTACGAAAAGAGTGCAGATTGGAAACAATCAGTTAAAATTATTGTTCGATGCATGGATAAAAGATGCTATTAACATTACAGAAAACAACAACCAAGAACACAATTCCATTTCTTCAGTTACATATAAATGAAATATTTGGTTTCAGTCATTATTCAGAAGAGAAATATGGATATCATGTAAAACAACTGATAATTTTGTTGTTATTACTAGATTACATTTCTCAATAAATTCTCAATAAATTCTAGTCTTGGGTATTAATTATTTAAAATAACATAATGAATTAGTCATGTTGACCTAAAAATGATGACTATTAATCTTTTTTCTTTTAAAAAGCAATTTATTTCGCAGCTTTTGTTGATTTTACTATCATTAAAGCTGACTAGTTTTAATTTCAACCCTTTTCATATTCATATTTATTTTCTTCAAAATCAGTCAGTTTTTTATTTACTATAATGCAAAAAACTTTATATATTTATAATGTGCGCCTGTTTTTTAATTCTACATTTGTAAGGGGTACTACTGAAAACCTTGTTGAAGTATCTTATTGTACAGAAATATCTTGTTGTATATAATTTTGTAACATTTTGTTTCGGAAAACTGATTTTGGCCTAAGGCGACCAAGATTACCTTAAAATCCAAAATTTGCAGAAGTATTTTATGGTATACTTAATTTTTCTGGCTAAGATATAGTGATTTATTTGGATTGTATTTAATAGATTTTTTTTAACTCGGTAATATTTTTTGTGTTAATTATAGTCTGCTGAATATATATTCTCACAATTCTTTGTATCTGCGCTATTTCAGTTCCTGAATTTCAATTAAAAATTGTATTATAAAAATTTTTGTCGCAGCTTGTGATTTTTAATTCGATTTTGAGTAAACTTAGGGATTTTTTAATTGAACGTTTGAATACTCATAAGAAATCAACATGAATTTCAGAGAATTCTGTGAAAGTGAATTTCTTTACTATTTATTGTATGTGGTTTTTTCTGATGGATTTTTAAAGCGCTGCAGGAAGTATCTATTGAAGGATAAATTTCTCGAATGATCCTTTATGCATTGAAGAATGTACACGAATTCTGTTAGATTACATTCTTAAGATTAATAGCTTAAAATTAATATGCTGAGATCACTACTTCATTCCCATGTCTTGTTTGATAACAAAATTATGTCCACTTTTATATCGAAAGGAACATAACCACTGCCTCTGTTTCTACAGTTCTTGCGGTGGATACTGTATGGAACAACTTCCACGATAATTGCTATTAGAACTAAATTTAACAATTGACGACAAAGTCACCCTATGCCCTATTCACCCGCCTTGTAGAGTATTCTCTTCTCGAAACCAGTTGCATGGATGGCATATGCAACTGATTGAAACAATTATTGTTCTTGAACTATGGATGGGATTTGACGATTCTCGAGATTATACTGTAGTAGATAATACTGAATGGTGCAATGCAAAGAAGAACGACTTAATCTTTGCTGACATAGTAAAGACCGAAGATATGTCGATGATAGACTTTAAGTGATCAGAAACACTGATGCAAATTATTCTTGTGCAAACTATTCTTCTAAGTTTCTCCACTTTCTTCTCATCAGTTGTGAAATCTGATGTTCCGGTATTTATCAGAAATCATGTCAGTTTTCTTCAAACTTTCATGCAAGAAAGTATTGCAGAAAAAATAGAATTATGAGGATTTCGTTCACCATATACAAAGATATACTGAAATGCGAGATAACAGTTAGCAATTCCATTCCTCAAATCCTTCCTTCATTCATCTCCTTTGCATAATGCTTGCTGTGGTTTCTATTAATGGTATGCGAATACTGCAATCCAAACGTCAAGAATACTGCATTTGATATAGTTGAACACACATCATTCATAACCTTATTTCCTTCACTCGATCCGAAGTTTTACGCAAACAGGAGCGGAATAATTATATTTTATGCGTTGAATTCTTATCTACGAAATATTTCATCATTGTTTTCTGAGTAAATACATTTTGCATCGATTACGCATCAACGGCTTGCATAGATTCTGGAGATTTTTAAATGTTGGTAATTTCAGTTATGGATATTGTTACGCCTAAAAGTGACGGCGGTTTGCAGATGGCACAATATCAATGTTCATTTTACTCCCTACGTCCTAAGCAAGTTGATTTTGATGCTACTTGGACAAGTATTGAAAATTCGATCAAAAGGATCATGAAGCTACAACCGTTGGAACGGCGTATTTGGGATTACAATTTTTAGTTAGTATCAAAAATTTTAAATCTTTTTCCAAATGAATTTATTGCTATACCTTACATCATATAAATTTTCATCCTAGATTAAGTTTTATTGATGAACCTATTTTTCCATGAACATGTAATTCGTAATACCATGAACATGTAATTCGTAATTTTGGTTTTTTTGATTGATTTTTCTCTTTAGTAAAGCGATTTATAAAGCATAAAGTTATACAAATCACTTTAAGAAAATAATTTTCCATCCTACTCCAACATACACGCCCTCACTTTGGAATATGAAAATCTTGGCACTTCTCCTTGTATGAAATAATGGCCAACAACGCGAAATTAAAAAGTTGTAGAGAAGAAGAAAAGACATCATAAAGATGAAGTGAATAAAGAGAGAAGCGAAATTGAAATTATATGTTAAATAAGTAGTTTAATTCTAATTAGATATATTTCCAAACAATTATTAACATAAATACTTTATGTTACTTTGATAATTTAAGTCAACTTTATATACTTTATTGCACCATTTAAATATGATGAATAGTACGTGATCAAAATAATTGAAATCATTTCAGTGATATTTATTCTTTATGTGTTGCAATTCCCAAGCCATTAAGTGAACGCCTATATAGAAAAACAGAAGAATGTTTGGAAGGACATGTTACCGAATTGTATCAGGTATTAAGTGAAAATGTTTATTTACATTGAAGTAAATTCAAGCAGAATAAATTTTGAAGACACTCTGTAATTTGCAAAGTTGGAAATGAAAACAATCTTGTATAACATATAATTAGGACTTTAAAGTTTGAAAGTATTCTTAAATTTCTGAATTACTTGCTGGAAAGATTAATTTTCTGATTTATAAAAACATTTTAATTTTCCTGTTGCGGTTTAGTGGGTTCAGTTCGTCTGATTTTTCTTTTTTTTTTTCTTTTTTGCATTTTTATTTTTTCCTTTCTGTATTGACAAATTTTTCAAGTGATACATTAAAATACTCACTATTTTACTTTTTTTAGCAGATAAACTCAACAAATGATTGTGAGCTTCTCAGTATTTACTGTCAACTTTGGAACGTATATTACAAAGGAGCATTATGTGTTCATAATCTCTTTGGGTAAGTAATTACTTGACTAGACAAACGCATTCGGAGCAGAACGAAAATTTGTTTTTGTTGACCCGTATCATGACCATGAGTATATATGAATCTAGTGCTTGTTGTTTCCTTTATATGTTTACTTCTAGTGTAAATATATGATATACTCAAATTAGAATGCATAAAAGTTAAAGCTCTGAAAACTTACACTTATTATATTTTTAAAAGATTACATTTTTCTTTAAAGGTACCTTAATAAGCAATACATCAAAATAAAACGTTGTACTGAAATTGAAGGTGGATACGGAGCTTACAGTCAATATCTTACACAAAAAGATATTAAGGAGATTGGTTTGGTACATTTCTTTTTTTTTGTTTTTCTTTTTGGATTATAATCAAAATAATTTTTTGCTACTGTTAAATGACTTGATTTGTCATGATGAACGATTTCTGTTTTTAAAAAAAGGAGTGAATGGATGAAGTTTCTTATTCATTACTCTGCAAGAACATAATCATTTTAATCTGGATTGTAGAGCTTTCAACTTCTTTCAATTTATTTGTTGAAAGATTATTAATTTCATAAATTAGAAGATTGAAAGAATCTTTTTGTTAAAAATCATTTTGGATTAAATTGTTGTTTTTTGGATTATATATTTTCCGTTCCTTCTTATTTTATTAATTTTTTAAAGGAAGTTGCTTTTGTGAAAATATGTAAATTGCGTTGAAAATTCATATTTCATAAAGAATTGTTTTAAGCTTGCAATGGAAATTTGGCGCAAAAAATTAATAGATCCGATGGAAAAGCGGTTAGTTGGTCATGTATTAAGTGCTATCGCTGCTGATCGTGAAGGAAGAAATATCGTTCCAGTTGACACTGTTCGGGGTGCTATCATGTCCTTTGTTCAAGTATGCAAATTGAAATTTTAGAACTCATTTTTCTACTTGATTCTAATTGTAAATGAATTCCATGAATTCATTGGATTTTGATAACATTTTTGATAATCCAAAATTTTTTAACAAATGTCAAGCTTATATGTTTTATTCATTTTGTAGCTGCTGGATAGAATGTCTTCTTCAGTGAAGAATGGGAAAAATCCAATCACTTAAGGAAGATTACTTTTTCCTAACTTTTATGAATATGAGTAATTGTTTAAAGCAAGGGAAGTATTTTTATTTTTAGGTTGATGATGTGGATGGCTTGCGCGAAGTGTTTGATAAATCACCATCAAATTTGCCGCACAATTACGAAACTTATCGGGAAATGTTTGAAAAAAAGTTCTTGCAAACAACAACCGAATATTACACAGTGCTTTCCATCAAACTGCTTAGTGAACTTAGTTGTTCCCAGTATATGGAATCTGTAAGTTATTTTTTCTCATTTTGTTTGTTCTTTGATTTATTCCGTTATTTCTTTCTTTGATTTTTGAAACTTGGCATAAATTTGTCAGCGAGTTGCAATTTTTTTTTTTTTTTTTTTTTTTTTTAAGTTTTAAAAATTGAAACCGATGTATAAAATCT